>CAUYSK010033170.1:0-15964 GCA_963575035.1 Avahi laniger
GAAAGAAATTAATCGGACAACTAAAAATATATAGAAAAAATTAGCTGGGCATGGTGGCACATGCCTGTAGTCCCAGCTACTCGGGAGGCTGAGGCAGAAGGATCGCTTGAGCCCAGGAGTTTGAGGTTGCTGTGAGCTAGGCTGACACCACGGCGCTCTAGCCCGGGCAATACAGTGAGACTCTGTCTCAAAAAAAAAAAGAAATGGGGGATAGAGACAGCAATGTCTATATGGCTCCCGCATTCCTGGAACTCACAGTAGAGTGAGTTTATTGTCCTAAATTGGCACCTGACCAAAATATGGGTCATTAGAGAAGAAATATAATTGATTTTCTTATCAACATAACTAACAATTTAACCACCTATAACATACTTGATGAGCATCATTACATAGTAAATGTTCAATATTTTATAAGGAAGCCAATCTTAATTCTTATATTCAGAATAAACCATTAATATTGCTAAAATATATTGATATTCTTAAACCCATGCCCCTATCTTCCACTTACTCAAACCTTCTAAGATATTGTATATTTTACTTTTTAAATAAAATGTTTTGAAAATTATTCTCCATATAATTTTCTTGTCAATCATGTTCTTTGAGCATTATTGAATAAAATAGCAATGCAGACATTCATGAGCCTTCTACATGAATATCTTATCTAGGAAAACAAAAGGACTTTACTCTCCCAATGAAACTCTTTATAGCCCCTGAAACTGTGATTTACTCACCATAAAGTAGCAATGCGTTCTGTTATGATATGTAGTTCTTATTCTCACCAGTATCTTAAAAACATTTAATCCCCAAATCATAAAAATTAATAAAATTAATACAAATCGACTCACTAAAAATTGTATCAAGAAGGAAATTTTTTTTTTTTTTGAGACAGAGTCTCACTCTCTTGCCTGGGCTAGAGTGCCATGGCGTCAGCCTAGCTCACAGCAACCTCAAACTCCTGGGCTCAAGCGATCCTCCTGCCTCAGCCTTCCAGGTAGCTGGGACTACAGGCACGTGCCACCGTGTCCAGCTAATTTTTTCTGTTTTTAGTTGTTTGGCTAATTTCTTTCTATTTATAATAGAGACGGGATCTTGCTCTTGCTCAGGCTGGTCTTGAACTCCTGACCTCAAGCAATCCTCCCGCCTCGGCCTCCCAGAGTGCTAGGATTACAGGCATGAGCCACCGTGCCAGGCCCGAGAAGGAAATTTTTAAAAATAAATATTGTGATGTGTTGCCATGGCATGTGAGGGGACAGAATTGTTTCACATCAAGATAGGATAGTTTCACTCACCTTGCATAACTTGCCTGCCTCTGGGAATCCAGAGAGACCAGCACATAAATCCTATCATTCTCCTATCATTGTAGGATTAACAATATATGAAATTCAGGTAATTGTTCCTCCCTTCTTAAGTTCCCCTAGTTGTTGCCTTGTTACTTCCTCTATTACAGCCAACATAGTAGTGAAGGGAGTGACATGTTACATGGCCTGTCCCTCACTAAAGGGCAGAGGCTTATCTTCTGGAAGTCTCTAACCCTACTTCCTGGCACAGTGCCTCACTCATAGTAAGTACTGAATAAATAGCTGAATAGTACTCTCATTCCAATTTTTCCTTACATATGATTCCAAAAAAATGATCTTTTGATCATGAGATAGAATGTGACTCCAACTTTAGTTAGATAAAATTCTGAAGTTGTGCTATCCCCAAAGGGAATGGTTTCTTAAGTGATGTTGTCACAATATTGGGAAGATCAATGTCAAACTGCCAAACTATTCCTCACTAAGCTGCCATCCAAAGAAAGCCTTTACTTTCAAAAAAATTCCCCATTCTTTTAGTCTGAATTTCTGACTCAAGGCAAGATAGTAAGCTAAAATTAGATTGAGGATGTTGAGGGGGAAAGTTTTACCCTTTCCCACACATACACTGTATTCTTGAATCTGGTCATTGGAGGTCAAAGGCCATTCAACTCCTTTGAAGGTGAGGCTGATGGGGTATGTTGTGTTTCCTATGGAGAAAGTTCTAACTAGCTCTAAAAGGATTTCTAAGTCCTCACCAGCATTGTTCCACACTTTGGGAAATGTGTGGGAGTCATGTTGGTTGTCATGGTGACTGGGCAGGTGAGGATGAAAGGGAGGAGATGCTATTGGAATTTAGTGGGTTGAGACTAGAAATGCCAAAATTTCCTGCCATGTTTAATACCATTAGGAAAAACAAAGACTTGTCCTGCCGAAAATGTCACTTGTACCCCTTTATAGAGAAATATATTTTTCCCCAATAGGAATTATGGAACACTGGGCTGGGCTTGTTGAAACAGAGGATCCTACAAAGGTGTGGATGAACCTGCCTGGCCCTTGCTGGTTTTGGCAAGCATGCAATTAGGAACTCCTCAAGCAATTCAAAGTCTTAGCCCATTTCTTTTCTTTCCAGCTCTCAAGACAGGGAGACAATGTTGGCAGCCCCTCGAATGATGTATTTGAGGGACACCAAAAGACCCATTATACATGTGAAAATCCCTGCCAATAGGGTTGTGCCTGTGCATTAAGATATTGTCTCTAAAAAGACAGTTAAAATGTCATATGTTACTCAAAGAAATAAAACTAGAATGTACCTTAGCACGGATTAGTTTATCAGATTAGCTAGCTGTCACTGTGGAAACTGGCCTCTAAGAAAATAGATTATAAGCAAGTAATTTCGATAGAGGCATAATAAAAGAAGGAATTGAAATGAGGAAACTTCTGGAGATGAGTCATAAGGGCCTCTGAGAGACCAGCAGAGGCTATTGGGTGCCAAAAAAGATATCAAAATAGGAGAGGGGAGCTACACAATATGGCCCGTAGTCTATCTATTTTGTTGCTGCTATAAGCTTTCTGAAAACAAATATTTCGATGCCAAAATAACATTATCTTTTTGAAGACACAAATGGCATCTTTTCTTTTATTTGCTTAATTCTGCAATGTTCTGCACAATGAATACTCAATAAATTTTGGCAGTTAAGGAATCACAAAAGTATTATATTTTAGATCAGCTTGCCAGAAAGCTACCAAATTCTAGGTTCAGTACAAGACACACCTACATAATGGTTTGCTTTGTGTTTTAGGTTCACAGTACAATTTTTACAAACATGAGCACACAAGTTGTTTTCTTTCAGTATGAGGAATGCTTCTAGGTATTTCAAAGGAAATTGAACCTGAGTTAAAATGAAGGGGACTTTAAACTCCACGTCAGGACTCTGTTATTTGAAGAGATTAGGCAGCTTTCTGCTATTTTATGGAGAACCACAAATTTTAAGATTTGAAACAAAGTAAATGAAAATAATCTTGTTCAAATAATAAATGACCATAGGTCACACTGAAACTTTGGTATTTTTCTCACATAACATGATAATAGTGATAATAACAAGATGATTCTTAAAATGTTAGAATACAAAAGTGAACAAGACATGAGTATTTCTTTTATTTAACCTATTGTATCTCAAATACTGAGCACTGAAAGTAGGTGAAGAATTGAAGCTCCATGTTAAAAACCTATTGCTATATCTTATAAAACACAAAACGTGCACCTGGAAGTCTTGAAAATATACTCTTAAATTCGGTACATGGGAGAAATTTGTCAAGAAGACCCTGGATTGAGAACAGAATATAAACACTATCTCCCCCTGCCCCTCCAGGGCATGAGGCTTGACAGATGAAGTCAAGTCTGGATTCAGGCACCCTGACTGCTCCATCAGGTAAGTGTGTAATGCTCCCGCTAACAAACTGCCTTAGTCCAATACTTCTCACTTTCAAGGTGGATCTGCATTTTCTGCTAATCCTTATATTTGCTAGACTCTTTGTTGACTCGCTAGCATTCTTTTTCTGCCCTCCTTTCCCACTTTCTACACTCTCACCTCCATCCCATCCTGTTTCCTTAGGGGAAGACCTCTTTTGAGCCAGAGGAGACTGATGGGCATTCAATGGCAGGAACCATGGCGCTCCACGCCAGTATTCCCAGCATCTAGGTAGCAGCTGGCAAGCCCATGTTAGATGAATGAATGGACACGTTTTAGAACTCTGGGTGATTATCTCACTGGTTAAGCAATCCAAGGTTACATCATTTGATTAGTGGCAAATCCAATATTAAAACCTTGAAAAGAAATAATTTCTATATTATTGTTCATATAGATTACTCATCCTTAGTGCTTCCCAGCAATGCAACAAAATGTGTTTTGCTATGGTTTTATTTTGAAATCCCTAGATTTATGATTACATATTAAATACAATGAAAGAGAAGCTATAATGGTTCTATATTAGCTGGAATTTTAACTAAGATATATTCTAAATATGAAAGAAAGACTGATTATCCATCCTATTTCTATCTTGAACCATTCTCTCTCACTTTATAACATCCAGGTTTCAAATCTGGTTATGGTTGAGTTGACAGAGATTGTCTATAAAAAGCCATATTTCTAGAGTTCAATTTGCCTATTCAATTATTGATCAATGAAAGAATCCATATGACAAGGGACTCCTAGGGCCTGGCACATTTCAGAGTCTATGTCCTTCTGTAAAGGTGAGACAAGAAAATTGGCCTAATTCCAAGGACTCATTAGCCTAAAATTCTTTCACTAGGAGGATGAGGATCTTGTTTATCTGCATTCTAATTCTTCTCAGGATTAGAAAAGTGGCCATCTTAGGTCAGTTTGCCTCTGAGGCATTTTCTAAATTGCAATACCTTGTATTACACAGTGTTCTACATTTTGTTTTTATCATATGTATTATTTTATTTACAATAATGTAATTCTTTACATGGAGAAGTTGTAAGGGTAAATAATATTATCCCCATTTGATAGTTGAGAAAATTGAGCCTCAGCATACAAGTAACAGTAAATTGTTTGCCCTAGAATAGCCAGTAAATAATACAGTAATAACTCAAACCATACTTTTCTGATTCAAAGCCAGAGCTGTCTTCCATCCCAAATGATCTCTCTGCAGAACAACAGTCACTCCTCTATGAAACCAGAAAGGAATTTGACCCCAAATAATGAAGACATTCTAGGAGTGTGACAAGAGAAATATCCTCACTGCCAAGGCCATTCTTGGCCTTGGAGACGGTCAGGTGCTCTCTTTGCTTGCTTCCTATGGCGAGTGAACTCACGGAAGAGTGAGAAAGCAAATAGGAAGGGGACACTCTCTTTCTTACCTCCACCGGCAGTTTCTTCCACCTGCTGGAGAGAGAATGAAATAGGTAAGCAGTTGAGCAACTGCATCTAAGCAAGCTCCTCACGGTAGCTGTACAATTCTTGCTCTTACCCGCAGCTAAGATAATGACCAGATGCATATTGGTTTGAGATAACAAAAAAGATAACATCTCTCGGAGGGTCCTGACTCCTTCAGGATGTGGATTCAGGATGAATACACAACTTTCTATTTCAGTCAAAGGAAAGAATAGACATAGAATAAGTCGATTTAAAGTATTTAAGTATTGGGGAAATATATATCAAATTATATTAAGATTTGGTCATTTTAAATAACTTGATGTCTTAATAATGTTTAATGATTGCATTCCTTAATGGTGCAATGTCATTTTTTAATAAGTTAACATTTTGACTTATAAGAAGTCTAGAAGTTTAATGCATATAATCTTTCTTGTAACCATACTTCCTTCCATAACCTGATTGTTTGGATAAGGGGTTCACAAACTCAAAATGCGCTGAAGCCAGGCAGGTAACCTGAAGAAGGCTGGGTGTACGCACATGTGCATATATTATATGAATGACGAAGCTCTGGAGAGTGCCTTGCTATCCAAATGGGGCAACTGGATTCCTTGAAAAAATGCAGAGCCAGTAATTGCTAGATCTTCTGATTTTTCAAGAAAAACTGAAAATCTATTTTTTATGCAGACACTCCCGATTATTAGATGTTGGCTTAAATTTAAAATGAATAAACCAACAAACCATTTGAATCAAACAAAATATGGCTGCTGGCCACCAATTTGTTATTTCTGGTTCTGACCATGTGATATGTATTGCCCCCTGGTGGTAGCTTTCTTCAATTCTAGCTTTAATTTTAAGAGAAAAATGGGAAAAATTTTTAAAGAGGTGACAGCGAATTTCAGTGTTTGGCTAATTTATGTGAGGAGCACGGTCCCGCTGTGTCGGCGAGTCGCCTACTTCCAACCTCCGCGCCAATGCTTTCTCTGATTGGCACAAAGGCCAAAGTGAAAATCAGCACTGTAATGGGAGTTTATGATTCAAATACTAAAAAGGAAATATTCATTAGCACAGATATTTGTATGACAATCAGTACAATATGGAGTTTTAAAAGAGCATACATTATCAAATAGTCAGGGTGTGCACCGGGCACAGTTAAAGCAAGGAGTGCCAGAAACATTGGATAATTATCTTCGGCTCTCATGACTGCAGGATTGAGCATCTGGACCATGACTCACCCGGGCTATTGGCCAATTCCCCAACTGGTGCTAAAAAAGACCTGAAATATACTTTTCTCATCTGTGAAATATGGGAATGATAATACTACCTGACTCATAGGACTATAGGACTCACTGTTCTCAATATGCTTTAGGGGGGAAATTTTTACCTATGTATGCAGTGAACCCGACCTGCTACCATACCCTTGGCATCAAGACAGACGGGTAGGACAGGCTTATCTTCTATGCACACCCTTGGCCCAGATTGGGTGTGGTTCTTCTCGGACTTCCTCATTCTCTCCTTTAAGGTTGATTTATTTTAACCTGATGTTCCCATGTAAAAATGTTTGAAACAGAAAATGGGAGAGTACAGTGAGATTTGGGCTGGTTTCCACTCCCACCCCAAGGTCAAATCTGTATTTAGAGCATATGAAAGATGTGTCTGCTTGAAAGTAGCCTGAATACTAATTTGTGACGGAAAATTACAGGAGCTCATCAGAAAAGAATTATTGTAAAGTGCCACCTTTCATATGGGAGTTGAGAATGCCTTCATATAGACTTTGTTTGCACTTGATTTAAATGGAGACTGAAGCAACAGAAAAGTCTCTAAGGTTCCAAACAAATATTTAAAACCATTAATTACAGAGCCCAGGAGTTTTTTTAAAAAAACAAATATAATAATAGAAATTACCCTAATTTTAAAAAAAACCTTACATATGTTCATTTTCATATCTTTCATATTTAAATGTTAGAATATAATGAAGAAAAACAAGTTACTGCTAAAAAAATCCATTTAGTTCTTTATGAGAGCTATCAATAAATATTAAAATGAGGAAATGTTTTATTTCAGAGAAGACACAGTGTAGCATATTAATACCAACTATGAAGTGAGATGATAAATACTGTGAATGATTCTGTAAGTAAATACTATAGCACATATATTCAAAGGATTCAGTGGAAAAAGTTATGTGTTTGTTCCAATGCTACTGCCATTGTTCAGAAGGTTTATAGAGTTCCTTTTCTTGAACTATCTTCAAATCCTATTCACTTTGAAAACTACTCACATTGGATTATAGTCATGCATCATACTGAAATCATTTGGGCGATGTTGAGCTTTGTGTCTGATCATCACATAAAGTAATACAGGTTTATCAGGGAAGCAGAGAAATCAGATGAAGACCGAGACAATCCAAAAGCAACCAATTGTTGATTACACAAATTGGCAATTGGTGCATACAAAGATGTATAAATATTTATACAGCCGTAGAGATGTCATGAAATCTTTCTTTGTGAAAAAGTATTTTCCCTATCCTAAAATAGCACTGTAAACAATATAGCAGAGCATTCATCTTTCACATAAATTTGGTATGTTAACAAAAGGGAGAAATGAGAAAAATATTTGATCTTATGCAGGAACTCCAAAGTCCCGATTAAGAGATATGAAACAAAGTAGAGCAAGTTAAACCATTAGAGAGAACAGATGGAAGCTTCCCCCCGAGATAATCGTGAGCAGAATTCTCAATACCTTCCTGGAAAATTTTGAATTCATCCGTCTTCTCAATTTTTTTTCTGAAGAGAGAAATATTTATGAAATGAGTTTGTACAAGGCTGGCTGCTGTTCAACGTTTGCAGAAACAAGCTGCTTATCCAACTCCTGTCTGAAGGGCATTTATTTTTATTGGTGGATATCTTCCCAGCTATCCAATGTCTCCCCTTCTCAATGCAGAAAAATATTTAGAGAATCTTTTGGCTTTTAATTACACCTCAAGTAATTACATATTTGTATTATCAACTATACACACATGAGAGAGACAAAATACATGTGTAAGGACATACACATACATCTTTATAGAAAAAAATGAAAATGTATTTGCACATTCATAATGAAAACCTTTAAGTAGTTCTAGTGAAGAATAATAAATTTAGGCTTAAGAATCTTATTTCAATTACAAATATACATAGAAATATTGACTGAAGGGAAATTCCTGCTATAAAATGCAGTCCTAAAATTTGGTGTTGAGATCCAAGGACCTGTCCTTCACTGAAAGGCAGAATGACATTAATGAAGATAAAGAACTTTAGTCCAAATGTGCTAAAAAAAATTCCAGTAACATGAACTATAAATAGGAATCTTATTTTGTGCTCAGGCTGGTACCTTTTGAAGCCCATCTTTCCCGAGGGCCATGACTGATGTACCCTGGAAACCATTTCCCTGAGAATGGTGTCTGGATTATTTGTCCTGAAAGCATCTGCTATTTTGTCCTTGAACACTCATCTGCCACTTCTCTGCCCACTCACCCAGCCTGGTGCAATCTTCCTGCAGTTTATCCTATTGACTTGGCATTTTGCTAACTAGAAGTTTTGTGTCATATGCCACTTTGGAGATTTCACACATATGTTCACCTCTGAATCATTTACCAACCTGTTTTATAAAAAGGCTTTAGAGCCAGTCCCTGGTGTGCCCTGCTATTTGAACCTCTTCATCCAGGTGTAATGGAATGTTAAAGTGGAAGTTTTTACTGATATCTTATATGAAAGATATCAGGTACCTAAGTGGATCGTGAATTTACGAATTTTAGAAGTGATATGAAAAAAAATTGCAATGCTCTTAAAGCCCTTACTCACATCAGCAGCACAAAAAGTTGGTCTTACTGGGCATGGGTAAAAGTGATTTTAAAAAAAAGGAAATACCACTTCACAGTGTGTATCTCTAACTCACTATGAAGTGAGTATCATCTCCCCTTTTATCTCAAGTCAAGAGAAAATCTTGAAGTGAACTCTTATTATGAAAGGGTAAGAAGAAAAATCAAGTTTCTACAGAGAGGCAGGCGAAGGACCAGACTCACTGAATAAATTTACGTTGGCAATGCAAAAGAAAAAATAAAGTTGTTTTTCTGACTGCATGCCATACGTTAGTGCTTATTCAATACACTGATTACACATGCAAGTTCCCATTTATCCTATCCTTTGTTTAATGCTTTTAGAGCAGTTTCTACCCATTAAATATAGATATGGAAATTTTTCTTTATGATTTTTGTTTTTTAAAACTGTTTTCAGTACAGAATCAAAGACTTCCCAAAACATTACATTTATTGGTATGCTCTGCTCTCAGTAAGATCTCTAATTTTACTCTCTAAGAAGTCTAACACATTCTTCAGATATGATTTCCTCTTGATGAAATAAAATGTGTTCTCTACCAATATGCTAAGTGTGCAAGCTTTCAACGATCTTTTACCCCACAGTAGATGCCACCATTAAAGCTTGGAAAGAGGTGAGACTGTGCTGCTCCCCTGCCCTTTTTTAAAATCAATAAAACACAGAAAACTAAACTGAGAACAAGAAGTCAGAGAGGTAGAAGTCTCCAAGAAACCAGTGGAGAAAAAAGCTTAAAGAAATAAAGCCAACAGAATCAAATGACACAGAGATGCTAAGAAGGGTAGAAAGAGAAATTATTGTGACTTAGGCAGTCAAGAGTGACCTTTCTGAATGTCGTTGAATGGAGTGGTGAGATGAGACACAACAGTGCTGAGGACCAATGCTTTTCTGTCCAGACTCCTGATCAGATGGCCAGGCCATTGGCCACAAAAGTGAAGATAAAGATGTAAGGTGATTTTTTAAGAAGTTTTATATTGGAGGACACAATTAAGAGAAAGATTTTGTGTTTTTTTTAAGTAAAGAAACTTGAGTCTACTTGGAGGAAAACAATCCATAGAAAGCGCATGACTGAAATGCATTTACACTGAAATGAGCATGTGACTGGGGTGTAACTGGACCCTGGAGGACAGTCAAGGACAGGAGGAAGAGCCCAGGAGGACAGTGTACTTCTGGAAAGAGTGTCTGTCTCAGAGAGGAGGAAACAGGCAAAGACAGAGGTAAATCTGAGTGGGAGAAGATGGAAGTTTAAGGAGTTCACAATTTCTTGGTCTCAATTTTCTTTGTGAGGTAGAGAGTAAATTTTATTTGCTGAGTGGGTGTGTGAGAGGAAGAAGGTTACGCCCTTCCCAAGGGGGAGTGGAAGCTGAAATTCCCAAGGAAATACCTTTTCCTAATTCTTACAGAGGTACCATAAGGACTAGCTATAGTCTTTGGTAAGAGCTTTGATAAGGGTGGTGAAATATTGGAAAAATTATCTGTTTCTAAAGAGTTATTCTATAATTGGTTGGCTAATTAATTGCAGAAGATCTAAGCATTATGACAACTTGGTTGTTTGAAAGAAAATTTGGGCTTGGAAATCCCCTGATCCTCCTAAAGCAAGACATTAGTTATATTTGTGCTTATTCTATTTTAATGGGGCTCTATCATTTAACAATTTTAATCTCTTGGTATTGATTTTCAAGTCGCTCAAGACACTTGATTGTACTTCTTGAGTTCTTTTTTGACATGTCTAAATTTTGGTTGATACATTTATCACACCACATGCTTCTGTGATAGATTCGTGAAGGCAAACTTAACCACTTTTCGAAAGTTGCCTTTCCTTCTATAGCAACCTTTTTTGTATTACCAGCTGGTCATTCAGGCTTCCTCCCCATTCCCCTGGAAGAACCTGAGTAGATCTTTTTATCCTTGGCTTAATTTTTTTTTCATCTACCTTAGGATTCTTTTAATGGCCTATTTTTTTAATTTTTCATTTTTTTCATAATCGATGTCCACATTTTATGTCATTTTTTTCCTTGAAGTAAATAACTTTGTATGGAAAAATTGATGTTTTCCTTTTCCCATAAGAATGTTGAATCATTCAAGATTTGTCTAGTAGCTTGAGGCAACCAGCGGAGGAGTCATAGGACTGGGTACTTTTCTGTGAGCTCACCTCTGGTCCCTTCCCATCTCACAAAAGATGTGGCAGATACTTTACAGAAGCAAGGAGAAAACAGACTAGAAGTGTCTTACTAGGGACTTTAGCATCAATGTCTGTTGCCAACAGGCTGGCCAGCCAAGACAGCAGTAGCCGTATCAGCCTCAATATGTGGTGGACCACTCTATTGGGCACATGTAGAGTGCCCATATCTGACACCATGGCTATTTCATTCACATACCCATTGTGACAGTTCTGGGATGACTAACACCAACCAGCTGAGTCATTTTGTCTCCTTAGCTGTTGAGTACTTCTTTTGTGGTGATGCTATTTGCTGGGTGCTAATGGACAATGCAAAAATGAATCTTCACACTTCATGTCCCCAACCATATGTTTGTCCCCTCTCCCCTATCCCAAATCCTCTCATCTCTAATCATCCAATGCTTTTCTGTCCAGACCCTTGATCAGATGGCCAGATCACTGGCCACTACCCAGGATGTATATGTATTTTCACCTTTGGTTGCTTCTCATTTCACCTAAGGCAGATGCCAGGTGCACTGCTTCTACCTCTGCCCACTGGGAAGGTTTTCCCTGTTCACTGTCTTTCAGGGCCACCCCGAATATGGCTGAAGTGTAGTCACTGTCTATTTTTGGCTTGCTCTCACATGTCAAGCCAACCCAACCTTAACCAGGCTCAGACGTTTCCCTTCTCTTTCAGTTGGTCAAACAGGATCCTCCACAATGCAGTGGTGCTGGGGAAGGGGCTCTGATGCAGTTATGGTGGTAACAATGTCACTGATGCAATGAACCAGTGTGATGTTCTGAGGGATGTGCAGGTGATTCAGATCTTTTCCGACAAAATTACGGCAAAGGGTAAAAGTGCTACATAGCCCTGAGACAAAATTGGAAATCAGTATTATTGTCTATTTCACACAAACACAAACCTTTTCTGATCTTGTTTTCTAATTGGAGTGGAAAAAAATATTTTGTCCAAATCAATGGCTGCATACTATGTACCTGAAGCCTTGTTAATCTGCTTAGCACAATATCACGGTAACTGCAATCGTCAGGTTTACTACTTGATTAAGTCTGTGATGGTCCACAGTTAATCTCCAAGATCTATTTGGTTTCTGCAGGGTTCACATTGGTGAGTTAAACAGGAATAGAGTGATCACCATTCCTACATCATTTAGGTCTTTAGCAATCATTTCTACTATACTTATGGGATATGATATTGTCTTTTATTTATTATCTTGGCTGGGGTCTGAGGAGGATTTCAGAAGTTCCCACTTAGCTTTTACCCATAGACAAAAGACTCAATGTGGGGGTTATTCCAATTGCCAAGTCAATTCCAATAATACTCTCAGGAACTGGGGTAAATAACCACTGAGTGGATCTCTGAATCCAGTGGGCCAACTATGAGCCCTTTCATTTATTTGGCTGACTCATTTATTACCTGGCCCTATAGACCCCTACACTAGTGGGGGATGGTAGGGATGATGATGCTTTGGATCTCTGGATATCAGTGTCAACTCTGCTTTTGTCTAGCAGTCCTAAAAATGTTTGATTATTTATAGGCATCATCCTTTCCCTACCCCATGCATTTCAAATGACTGCATCATCATACTTGCTACAGCATTCCATGTCACCAGGATATTTTCCCAGGTCACCATGAGTGAAATCTTTAGGAATTGAGCCTCTACCACCTTGTGCCAGGTACCATCTTTACTGCCTGCCAACCAGGATGACATCCCCTTCATCTGCTAGGTGGCAGGTGAGCCAATCCCAAACTCCCATTTTGTCTCCTGTTTTCTCAGTCTATTCATAGTACTATTTATGTTAATCTGGGTCTTCAAAGAGTCAAACTCTAAAATGGGATTAGAGAAACAACAGATTTATTAGGGGCCATGCCTGTAAGGGAAAAATAAGGTGGGTAGGAGGTAGGAAATGAAGGCCAGGAAAGCCATGAGACTGTAACTCAGTTCTGATCTTAGGTGAATAAGAGGAGAAAAGAAGGAAAGTTGGGAAAAGCACCTTAGACTTCAGCTTAGTTCTAAGAAAGTTTGACAAGGTCATTGGGAAATCCCAGAGTCCAAGTTGCTTTTCAGAGGAGTTCTGTGTCTCTCAGGAGCAGGCCTGCCTTAGTATCCCCGCCTTGCTCAATCATTGGCTAGAAGCAGCTTGTAGGAAGCATGACTTTGGCTCAAATTCAATGATGAATAATTTCAGAGTATAGCAGCTGAGGGTGCCCACAGGCAGAGATCTGAGGGGTGCATTTTCATAGTCACCACAGATTGGAACAGTCGGAGAATAGTGAGGAAGAGTGATAGTTTTTCGTACAGGGAAACGATAATAGATAAGGGATACAAAAGAAGAAAAGATGGTGATCTTTCATGAAACAAGGTACATTCTCCCCTCCTTTGGTTGACCTGTCAGAAGGCCACTGACATGAATCCATTGATTGAAAGCTGTTTATACAGCAAAGGCCTACCACACAGTGTGGACACCCAGAAGGCAGTAAATGTAGACTGTTGCAAAGTCCTTGAGTGACAAGGGGCTGGAGGCAGTGAAAGAAGCTCTGCTCATTCAGACCAGAGGGAATTTTCCACCCATCACCAAGGTTTGGTTTATGTTCTAGAATCTAGACAGTGAGTGAGTAATATATCCTAAAAAGTTGATGCTCTGCTGAAACTGGGCCCCAAGATATTTTTGGAAACTTTGATGCCCATAAAGAGGGAAAACTGCCAATTTGAAGTGAGAAGAGTGCTTCTCTGTCTCTAAATGTGGAGTTTATGATTTAGTTTTGGATAAAACCACTATTTCTTTGGAGAAATAATCACTGTGTAGGACATTTTATGAAAGATTACACAGGGCCAACTTTGGAATTGAGACAACTAAGACATTGAGGAGTTAAACTATGAAAATAATGAAAATTTATCTCCATTGAGGATGGAGATGCATTTCTGCAGATTGTATCCTTTAGGGAAATGTTTCTTTTCTGACCATGGAGTTAGATTTTGTTGTGTCTTAAGACTATTCTTGAGGGGTACTTTTGTGTCATCCTGGGTGAGTATTCAGAAAAAGAAGGTTAGGAGTGGAGAACAACTTGAGCAGAAAGATTTGAAGGTATGCATTTATCCTATCCTAGAGAAAAGACCCTAAAGGAGAGTGGACTGTGTTCACAAATTTCCAATTTGGAACAGGATTTTCTTGTATTGTTCTAAATTAAATAACTGAATTCTGGAAATGTAACTGTTATTGGGTCTTGATTAGTTTTTGTTTATTTGTTTGTTTTTTTAGAAAAACAATCATTTTATTCAATTGCTCAATTATCATTGAAGCCATACTATGCCAAGACACTATTTCAGTCACCTGGAATTGTCAATGAGAAATCATAAAAAGTCCCTGTGGAGTTTATGTCTTATCCCCTGGATGTTATTTCACTGGAAAAGGTAGTCTTGGAGCAGGAACTAGGACAAGGAAAAAAAATTCCTTCTATCTTGGCCTTGGGCATTAGGGCCCCAGCTCTGGAAAAGGACAAGGTGTTCCAGAAAACTCTCAGAGGGGGGAGTGAGCCAGCCCTGTAACATGTTGGCAGGCGGGGGGGCCAAAGTGAGAGATGTCCAGTGGAGGACTCCCACAGAGGGTCCTTGGCTGTGGGCTCAGAGAACTATTATTAATACATCTGGCATAAAGTTTTAAGTGATCAGAGAAGTTTCTTTCCATTATTCACTAACCCTCCAGGGAAGTCTTGTTAAGGATTACAGCTTGGTCTTAGCTATGATTGTGGGGGTTTGAATGAAGGGCTTGTGACCTCCATGGTGGTAAAATGATACAAGAGGAAGTTTCAGAGGCTAGAAGGAATGAAAATTGATCCTCAGAAGAACAGAGCAGCAATCCAGCATCAGCTGATGGGTTGAGGTGGCAAGCCAAGGTACATATGTGGAACAAGAAAGCCCTTCTTGGGAATTCCCAGAGGCACATGGGGAGCAGAACCTGGTAAAAATTAGACTTCCTGCAGTCAAGGAGGACAGAGTCTCAAACTCTTGTCAATACTCTAAAGACAAGTATGATTTCTAGGCTAGAAAAGGCTGGAACTTCTGGGTTACATAGCCCCTAGGGGCTTCAGGAAGCACTAAACATAGCACTGGTGTGAAAGTCAGAACCCTTAAAACTCAAAGTAGAATGTGAATCAAAGTTTTCAACATAAACATGGCAAATAAGGCTTTACATTAAGGCCACTTAAGAATCTTATGTCTAGAGAGGAGCCAAGATGGTGGACGAGAAAAGCTGCCAGTCAGAGTGTCTCTGCAAAAAAGACGAATTTTAGAAGAAAGAGAAAAAAATAAGCTAGCAGAGAAACATAGATTAGGTGAGGGTCAGAAGGAAGGGTGCCTGAAACTACAGGAGACTCCACGGGAAGATGTTGTGGAGGAGAACTGGAAGGAGAAAGGTCCTGAGAAGCTTGGAAATCAGCGACAAGGGTAGGTGGAGCGGTTAACTTCCCCCTGCCTTGCATCTCGGACTGCTGGTGGGCTCTTGAGCAGCTGGAGAGACCTGCCGACACCAGCCCAGAGACAGCTGCTGTCAGTGAGCAGTGGCCTCTTGAGGACTCAGCGCTGGGCTCCCAGCCCCCTTGAGGCACCTCCCCGGGCGCAGATCCGAGCCTAGCAGCAGACGCCATAGTGCTCCATTCTCTCCTTCCCCCTCCCTTCCCGTGCCTGCCCAGAGAGACAATTTAGCCATCACACGGAGGCATCTCCAAGGAAC
>CAUYSK010033174.1:0-18581 GCA_963575035.1 Avahi laniger
CCCCAGGGTGCACGAGTCTGGCCTTCTGCATTGGCTCAGGCCCCCAGGGGCTCACTGTGGATGTGAGGGAAGCCCTACCAGGCGCCGGATCTCACAGGTCCCTGCTGAAGGTGGCCCCGCTGGCGCGATCTCTCCCCTTGCAGAAGTTCGTGAGCACGACCATCCGGCCCACCCTCCTGCCCTACCCCGACCTCTACAACTGGGACGGCTGCGCCCAGTTCGTCTCTGACTTCCTCACCATGGTGCCTCTGCCCAACCCCCTCAGGCCGGTGAGTGCCCCTCACAGGCTGCGTCCTTAGGCCCATTAAGCACAAGACGGGAAGCCAGGCATGGTCTGGCCACAGCCCCTCAGAGACCCCCTAGGGGGAAACAGGCCCAGAGAGAGACAGCCACTTGCCTGAGGGCACACAGCAAGCCTGGGCTTCTGGTCCCCACCTCTTTCCCCCCTTCACCTGTTTCTGCCCTCAGAGCCCCCCTCCTCAGCTTCAAGGGGTGCAGGAGGGAGAGAGGGAGGGCCTGGCTGCCCACCTTCAGTCTTCAGACCGTCTCGGTCGGCTTCTCACCCAGGAGGGAGGGAGGGAGGAGAAGGAAAGGATGGGGGCTGGAAGAAAAGGCGAATGTTGGAGCAAAAGAATAAAGCGACCCATCAGAGGGCATTAGACCAGAAGCTTCTACAGTCCAGACAGTCTCCCCATCAGGAAGTCCACGAGCCCCTTAACATTCTAGGCAAGTGTGGATGTGCGGGCTCTGGTCGTCATCCCATTCTTAGCCTGTCCCTGACCCGGGAGGGATTAGGAGCCCTCTGGGGGTCCGGCCTGCATGTTGCCCCGGCCCCCGCCCCGACAGGTGGGCTGTGACAGGTGAGGACGGGTGGGGGCTGCGGGGCCGGCCGCGCTGACCAGCCCGCGGGGGCCAGCCCTCGTCCCTGTACTCCTCGACCGCGGTGCTCAAGTACCAGGAGGGCAACTGCTTCGACTTCAGCACGCTGCTCTGCTCCCTGCTCCTCGGCTGCGGCTACGACGCCTACTGCGTCAATGGCTACGGCTCGCGGGACCTGTGCCACATGGACCTGACGCGGGAGGTGTGCCCGCTCACTGTGAAGCCGAAGGAGGTACGGCGGGGCCGGAGCTGCCCGGGCACCCCAAGGAATGTGCGTTCCCAGTGCTGTCGCGCCATCCTTAGAGTACTTTGTCCCTGTCCCCTCCCTCCCCCCGTCCTGGCCACGCGGACGCAGCTCCACACCAAGCAGCCCCGAGCTGCCCTGGAGCGCGTATTTCAAACCACCGGTGATTTCTCTGTCCTCAGCATCTTAACAGAGTCAGCCCAGTTCTCCAAACCAGCTGTCCCTCACTGCTTGTTCTAACTGGGTTTCCCCTAGGGTTCTCCCCACTTGGAAATTTTATGAATGCTACATGGTTTATATCCTAAGTCGGACTATTCCAAATCCACCCTGTGCGCTTGGTAGAAAATCCATCCAGCCATTTTTATGTAGGGAAATAACAGACAAGTGGGCAGACATTCGGTTCTCGGTGCCTGCCCACCCCCCACCCCAAGGATAATGACCCCCTTTGAATAGCAAAAAAAAAAAAAAAAAAGAAAAATCACCAACTCTCCAGTGGGTAGTGGTTGTGTTTTCAGATCTGTTGATTGAGAGTTCCGGAATGACTAGAGGCTGCTGCAAACACAAGAAACACTCTTAAATGAATTTTAATGATCGAAATCACGGGAGCATCTCTTTGCATTTGCAAAATAGTCATGCTACAGACAGAAAGTGCTTTCCGTGAACCAGATTCATTCCAGGACCCTGCGGTCAGGGTCGAGCCCTGTGGGTGTCTGACCCTGAGGGGCAGGGGGCGGGGGCCGAGGCACCCAGCAGGATGCCTGCACACCCGCGCTGCACCTGTGCGCACCTGGGGAGGCCGGGGTGGGGGGTGACCTGGTGGAGGGAGGGCGAGATAGCAGGGGAGGCCTTGCTCGCTCAGGTCCCCCCACCCAGGGGAAGACGGAGCAAAACTCCAGCGCAGCCTGTGGCTTCAAAAGCCTCCGAGCTCACACGTGGGCCTCTTAGCTCAGCCAAAAGTTGAATAACTAAAATGGTATCGATAAATACGAGATGCAGAGAACTTTCTTTTATGTCCATTGGCTTAGCTGCTCCTCGCGAGCATCTTCTTGCCTTTGCTGCTCAGGGAGAGCCTGACGTCCAGAGTGGCGAGGGGACCTCCCTCCGCACGTGGAGCCAGAAAGCCCGCAGGCTCCAGGAGCAGCTGCCACCCCCGGGTCCCAGGGACCGGCTGCGGGTCTCAGCCTCTTGGAGGCGGCGCAGGGCCACTGATCCTCCTCCTGTCGTCGGGTGACAGCTGGCCAAGAGGCGGGAGAGGGCACTGTCTAAGAAGTACGCGGTCAAGCCCCCCAGGGACCTGAGCAGCAAGTTCGAGCAGGAGCAGGAGATCAAGAAGCAGCAGGAGATCCGAGCCCAGGAGGAGAAGCGGCTGCGGGAGGAGGAGGAGCGCCTCTTGGTGGGTCCCCAGCTCAGCTGTCAAGGGGGGACTGCTCGGGATGGGGAAACAGGCACAGGTCACGGAAGGGATCCCCAAAGCCACCCCACAACCATCCCCCATCTCTGCCTGGCCATGTGGGAATCTCCCACTGGTGGTCAGCCTCCTTCTGATGGCAGGTTTCTCACACCAGAGCGCTCTACTGCCTGGGCAGCCGTTTTGTGCCAGGCAACTCCCGTGCTCTCCTCGTTCCAGACTTTCACTGGAGACGTGCCTACACACACCCTCCCCCATCCTCCCACCATCCATCCTGTCATCCCTCCTCCCATCCCTCCTCCCACCCATCTTCCCATACATCCCTCCTCCAATCCCTCCTCCCATACCTCCTCCCAGCCATCCTCCAATCTCTCCTCACATCCCTCCTCCCATCCATCCTCCTATCTCTCCTCTCATCCCTCCTCCCATCCATCCTCCCATCCATCCTCACAACCCTCCTCCCATCTATCCTCCCACCCATCCATCTTGTCACCTCTCCCTATCTCTCCTCCCATCCATCCACCCTGCTATCCATCCTCCCATCTCTCCTTCCAACATCCATACTCCCATCCCCTTCCCCCCTCCCACCTTCCTTCTTTCCTTTCCTTCCAGAGAGTAAGTGCTGAACTTCTCCTCTGGCCCAGGCCCTGGGGATACAATAATGAACATGATACGGTCACATTTCTCCCAGAGGGAGGCAGATAAAGAAGCCACATGGTGTCCCATTATCTTTCTGTGGATGAAACCGCACTCGGAATCACAAAGCCAGCAAAGCCTAGATATCCAGAGGACCGAAGAGTTCGTTTTGTAAACCACAAGTCTAGTCAGATCCTCGTATTGCATCGATTTTTAAAATGGGGTTGGGGGGAGACAGTCACACGGCCAGCCAACGGCGTACTCTGGATCAGAATTCAGTTCTGCCGGTTCCCCAGCCCCGAGAGACGTCTGAGCCCCTGACGCCCCCCTCCCCACCCATCTGGCTCACGGTCACCCACCTTTCCTGTGCAGGAGGCAGAGAAGGCAAAGCCTGACCCCCTGCACGGCCTGCGGGTGCACTCCTGGGTCCTCGTGCTGTCGGGCAAGCGCGAGGTGCCCGAGACCTTCTTCATCGACCCGCTCACGGCGCGCAGCTACAGCACCCAGGACGACCACTTCCTGGGCATCGAGAGCATCTGGAACCACAAGAACTACTGGATCAACATGCAGGACTGCTGGAACTGCTGCAAGGTCCTGACGGGGGCCGGGTGGGGGTGGCAGGCACCGTGGGAGGGGGAGAGAGGGGAGACCTTGGCGACAGCTGGCCCCAAGGCCACAGGGCTTTGGACTTTCCCCACAGCTGAGTCCCCATAGCCACTCCCTTGCCCATAAATAACCCTTTCTGATATGATTATTGTCCCTCTCTTGATTTGTATATCCTTTTAAAATTTGGATTGAGAGAATTTTTTAAAACTTTGAAGTATAATATACATGCAGAAAAGTGCATTCATTCATTAAGCATGCAGCTCAACGAATTCCCATAAATTGAACATTGCCTAAATCCCTGCACCAGATCAGGAAATAGAACATTGCCCAGACCCCAGAAAGCCCCTTGTGTCCGACCTGCCCCAGAATGTGTTTTTAACTTCTGTAGATGGCACTGAGACACACACACGAGAGTGTACGGAGGACAGCATCATCCTAAGTGTGCAACTCACATCCGCATCCCGGACAATGCTGGATATTTTCTGTCTTTTTCATTTCAGCTATTCTAGTGGATATGCAGTAATATTGCATCATGGTTCACTGAAAAATGCAGTTGATGCTGGGTGTAGTGGTTCACACCTATA
The DNA here is from genome assembly GCA_963575035.1 of Avahi laniger. Classification (NCBI taxonomy): domain Eukaryota; kingdom Metazoa; phylum Chordata; class Mammalia; order Primates; family Indriidae; genus Avahi; species Avahi laniger. The sequence continues at coordinate 4,358 of CAUYSK010033174.1, forward strand.
ATCCTGGCACTTTGAGAGGCCAAGGCCAGAGGATCGCTTGAAGCTGGAAGTTCGAGACCAGCCTGAGCAACACAGTGAGAGACCTCATATCTACAAGAAATTTAAAAAATTAGCCAGTTGTAGTGGCACACACATGTGGTCCCAGCTACTCAGGAGGCCGAGGTGGGAGGATCGCTTGAGCCCAGGAGTTTGAGGCTGCAGTGAGCTATGATTGTGCCACTGTACCCGGCCTGGGTGACAGAGTAAGACCCCATCTCTAAAGAAAATAAATAAATAAAAATAAAAATACTGTTGATTTTTGCAAAACTGTCCACATATCCAGCAAGTTTTAAACTTGCTTATTAATCCTAAAAGTTAATCTGTAAAGACTTCAGGATTTTCTACATACAGAATCATATAGCTGAATGACAGCAGTTTCGTTTCTTCCTTTTTAATCCTTTTATTTATATAAAATTTATATAAAATAGTGACGAATCGAGTGGGGATCATGGACATCCTTGCCTCATTCTTGATTCACAAAGCCTTAGTATCACAGCATTTCACTATTTGTATGATGCTTACGTTGACTATAGGGTTTTTGTAGTTACCCTTTATTCAACTAAGGGAATTTCTTTCTCTTCTTAGTTTACTAGCAATTTGTTTTGTTTTCGATTTTGGTTTTTTAGAGACAATGTCTTACTCTGCCGCCTAGGCTGGAGTGCAGTGGTTCGATCATAGCTCACTGCAGCCTCAAACTCCTGTGCTCAAGCGATCCTCCCACCTTCGCTTCCTGAGTAGCTGGGACTACAGGTGTGCACCGCCATCCCCAGCTAAGTTTTGGGTTTTCTTTTTTAATTTTTAGTAGAGACAGGGTCTTGCTGTGTTGCTCAGGCTGGTCTGGAACTCTTGGTCCCAAGATATCCTCCCACCTTGACCTCCCAAAGTACTGAGACTATAGGCGTGAGCCACTACACCTGGCCTAGCAGGTTTTTAAAAAATCAAACAAAATTTGTTTATATCAAATGCCTTTTTTGTATCTATTAAATGATCATATGATTTTTCCTTCTATTAACTGGGTGAATTAGACCAACCGGATTTTTTTCCCCTTTTTAAAATTGCCGTATAATTCACATATCACAAAATCCATAATTTAAAAGTGTACAAGTCAGTGGTTTTTAGTATATTCACAAGACTGTACAACCATCACCACTATCTAATTCCAAAATATGTTCATCACCCCAAAAAGAAGATTTTGATCAGGATTACATTGAATCCGTAGATCAATTAAGAGAGAACTGTTTTCTCGACAACCTTGAATCGTACCCCTCATAAATATGGTGTCTCCATTTATTTGTCATCTTTAGTTTCCGGCAGCAACGTTTCATAGGTTTTAGTGTACACACATCTTTTGTTAGATTCATCCCTAAATATTTCACTTTTTTTGATGCTATGAGATTTTTAAAAATTTCAACTTCTGGCTATTCTTGGCTAGTAAATAAAATAAAATTGATTTTTACATATTGATCTTATATATTGCACTCTTCCTAAATTTATCTATTTTTAATAGCCTTTGCCCAGATTTCATCGATTTTTTTTTTTTTTTTCCTGAGACAGAGTCTCACTCTGTTGCCTGGACTAGAGTGAGTGCTGTGGCGTCAGTCTAGCTCACAGCAACCTCAGACTCCTGGGCTCAAGAGATCCTTCTGCCTCAGCCTCCCGAGTAGCTGGGACTATAGGCATGTGCCACCATGCCTAGCTAATTTTTTCTATGTATATATTTTTAGTTGTCCAGATCATTTCTTTCTATTTTTTAGTAGAGACGGGGTCTCGCTCTTGCTCAGGCTGGTCTCGGACTCCTGACCTTGAGCAATCCACCTGCCTTGGCCTCCCAGAGTGCTAGGATTACAGGCGTGAGCCACCACGCCCGGCCTCCATCAATTTATATAGATGATTATGTTATCTGGGAGTTAAAAACAATTTTACTTCTTCTCCAATCTGGAGGCCTGTTTTCCCCTGGCCTATTACACTGGTTAGAACTTCCAGCACGATGTTAAATTAAATTGTAAAAGAGGACATCCTTGTACTATTCCTGGTCTAAAGGAGAGCTTTTAGTCTCATACCATTGAATATGTTACCCACAGACTTTTTTGTTGCTACCCTTTACCAAACAGAGGAAGTTTTCTTCTATTCCAAGTTTGCTGAGAATTTTTTCAGGAATAGATATTGGATTTTTGTTAATTGAGTCTATTGAGATTATTATATTGTAAGTTACGTGGCCTGGATTTTTTTTTTTTTTTTTTTTTTGAGACAGAGTCTCACTCTGTCACTCCTGCTAGAGTGCAGTGGCATCATCATAGCTCACGGCAACCTCTAACTCCTGGGCTCAAGTGATCCTCCTGCCTCAGCCTCCTGAGTAGCTGGGATTACAGGCGCACACCACCATGCCAGGATGATTTTTCTATTTTTTTTGTAGAGACAGGGTCTCACTGTGTTGCTCAGGCTGGTCTCAATTCCTTAGTTCAAGCAATCCTCCCACCTCAGCCCCCCAGAGTGCTAGGGCTACAGGAGTGAGCTGTGGCACCTGGCCAACAAAATAATATTTTATTTTTGCTAGGACAGGTGTACTCAAAAGGACACACAATAGCCAGTATTGAAGAGGATGTGGAGAAATTGGAACCCTCATGCATCAGTGGTTCCAATGTAAAATGTAAAATGGCACAGCCACTTTGGGAGACCACTTGGCACTTCCACAAAATGTTAAACAGAGAGTTACTACACAGGTTGAGTATCCCTTTTCCAAAAGGCTTGGGAGCAGAAGTGTTTCAGATTTGGGGTGTTTTCAGATTTTTGAATATCTGCATCATACTTACCATCCCAAATGCGAAAATGCAAACATTCCAAAATGTTCTAATGAGCATTTTGGCACTCAAAGTTTTAGGTTTTGGAGCATTTCAGATTTGGGATTTTCGGACTTGGGACACTCAACCCGAATGACCCAGCAATTCCACTACTAAGTGTACACACAAGAGAAATGAAAATGTCTAAACACAAACTTGTATGTGAATATTCACAGCAGCACTATGCATAAGAGCCAAATAGTAGAAAGAACCCAAAAGCTGAATCATCAACTGATGATGGATAAACAAAACGAAGGCTATCCACACAGTGGAATACCACTCAGCAAGAAAAAGCAATGAAGTACTGATATATTCTGCAACATGGATGAACCTTGTCTCAGTCTGTTTGTGTAGCTATAATGGAAATACCTGAGGCTGGGTAATTTATAAACAAAAGAGGTTTATTTGGCTCATGGTTCTGTGGGCTCCACAGGAAGCATGACGCTTGCATCTGCTTCTGGTGAGAGCTTCTGGGAGCATCCACTCACCACAGAAGGCTTAGGGGAGCTGGTGTGTGCAGAGAGCACATGGAGAGAAATGAAGCTAGGGAGAGAGGAGGGAGGTACCAGGCTCTTTTAATAAAACTTGCTCTCATGGGAACTAATAGAGCAAGAACTCACTCACCACCACAAGGACAGCATCCAGCCATTCATGTGGGATCCACTCCCATGACCCAGACACCTCCCATCAGGCCCCACCTCCATCTCTGGAGACCAAATTTCCAATTGTCCTTGAACATCAGGTTTGGAGGATCAAATATCCAAACTATGCAAGCCTCAAAAATCATTTTGTTAAGTAAAATAAGCCCAGATAAAAAAGACCACATACTGTATGATTCTTTCATTAAAGCATCCAGAAAAAAGCAATCTATAGAGACAGAAAGTAGGTTAGCGGTTGCCTTAGGCCTAGGGGAGGAAAGACGTGGGGATGAGAACTGGGAGGGACTTCTATGAGTACAGGTTTCCTTTTGGGGCGATAAAAATGTTCTCAAATGTGACTACGGCAATATTTGCACAACCCTATAAATACACTAAAAACCATTGAATTAAACATTTTAAATGCGTGGACTCTATGGTATGTATATAAATTATATATCAATAAAGCTGTTAGAAAATAAAAAATAAGAAGCAACTCCAGTCCGGGCAACAAAGCAAGACACTGTCTCAAAAAATAAATAAATAAATAAATAAGAGGCAAATAACTTGAAAAATATATGGAACCAAAAGAAAATTGGCTAGTATTTTTAACACGTAAAGAGTTCTGCCAAACTACCAAGAATATATATACTTTGGAGACAGAGGCTCATTCTGTTGCCAGGCCTAGAGTGCAGTGATACCATCATAGCTCACTGCAACCTCAAACTCCTGGGCTCAAGCGATCCTCCTGCCTCAGCCTCCTGAGTAGCTGGGACTACAGCTATGAATCACCACACCTGACTAATGTTTTAATTTTTTTGTATAGATAGGATCTTGCTATTGCCCAGGCTGGTCTTGAACTCCTGGCCTCAAGCAATCCTCCTGCCTTGGCCTCCCAAAGCGCTGGGATTACAGGTGTGAGCCACCATGTCCATCCTGACATAAGGTTGAAAGGGGTGCTTTAAACTGTTATCGATATTTGTATTTATCCCCAGATTTCAATTTTCTCCCTAAAAATTAAAAAATACCTTTTCCCCTTTTAACTGAAAAGTTTCCACAAATCTTGGATCCCATGACTGACTCAAGCTATCTCTTCTCCTCTCATCTCCCAATCTGACCTCCCTCTAAGTGAGAGGGAGACAGGGAAACCTGGAAGTCTTTGATAACCCCCCTCTGTTTCAGAAGCCCAGAGTGCGGACGAGCACCCTTTGACCTCTTGCTTCCTGGCTCCGAGAGGGGCAGCTCACATGGACACCCCTGCACCATGCCCATCCTGGGACCCACCGGGCAGATGTACTGCAGTGCTGGTCTCCCCCAGGATCCCTGCTATGAGGGCACATTTAAGGATGGCCACTGCCACTCAACCAGTCCAGTGTGGCTTGATCTCAAGGGCTCTGCTGCAACACCTGGGATGGGCCAGCTGGTAGGTCTGGTCCCTTAGCGGCTGTGTGGCCTCCATCAAGTGGCTTACGCTAACTGTGCCTGGGCTTTATGAGGTATCGAATGAGGAAGCCAAACCTGGCGCCAAGCACCTTCATGCTCTGAGATTCTCATTCTCATAACATATTCTGGGCTCCCCTCCCCACTGAGCTCCAAGAGAGTCCGGAAGGGGAGGTGACTGGGGCACCCAGCAGCCTGGGCTTCGACACAGCGTTCCAGCATCCTGGAGGTTCTGGCATTCTGGAGGTGGTGATTGCCTGAGGCTGCAGGACTGTGGGCTGACCCCCGCCCTGTGGCCACATCTTCCACACACCCAGCAGAGCCCAGAATCCGGCTTCGCCACAGACACTCTGGCCTTCACTCAGCACGGACCTGGCTCACAGAGAATCCTTGATCAAAGCCAGAGGATCCTTGATCACCATGTGCTGAATCGCATTTCCTCTCTCCCTCTCCTGTTCGGTGCTGGGAAAAAGGCAGTGGGAATTCTTTTACATCCAAACAAAGACTAGCAGAAACCCATCATGCACGAGTGGAAGCAAATAATGAAGTGAGCAGAAGTAGTGGAGCAGAGCACAGCGGCTCAGCAGCGTCAGCGGAAAAGCCCCCAGACCCCAGAGCCCCGGACACGCCAGTGCAGCCCGGAGAGTGTCACTCTTTCCAACCAACTCCACGACGTCCAGAACACACGGCCATGTTTTTTACAGAATGTTTCCACATGTTTAAAATCAAGCGTCAGGTCCATTTTAGAACTCAAAAGATAACATTTACAAGGTTCTAGCTAAGCCTGCTGTACTCCCATCTGTCTGCTAACATGCTTCTAAAATGGGAAAACTTTTAGAGCCAAAAGAATGAAATAAAGCAGATCAGAAATGAATTCAATGCTGACAGGACAGTGAAAAGAACATAAAAAACATTCAGCGTCTACATGACAGAGGGCATAAGTCTCTCTTTTTCAAACACTTCGGCTCACATCATATTTACTTAAAGAAAAAAGAAACCTGCCCCTAAGAGATGTAGAAAAAAGAAGGTAGGAAGCTATTTCCCTTAAGCTTTTGTTCATTTTCTCCTTTCCTCCATTCGAATTAAAAACCTACTAAAAGAAATGCAATACATAACCCTGAGTTTGTAAAGCCAATTCCAGCTTTATCCCATTAATCAAACACAGAAGTGGATTCCAGAGCTTCAGTTCCAAGCCGTGCCAGCTCTATACAGACACACACACCCTCCCGGCTCTTCTGTCAGAATCGTGGAGGGATCGACAGGCCTTCAAACTGAAGTCAACTCAGCCAGGTCTAGAAACATCCCTTGGGGGCCTGAGAGGCTCTGGAAAGATCCACACTCCATGCTGCGAACTGGCAGAAGGAAAGACAGGGAATGCGCAGGTATGAGAAAAGAAAGGAGACACAGAAAAGGAATTCAGACTAGCTCTGGTGGGTTCTTACAGCTCTGATGACAAGTTCCAGAAGGGCAGAGCCTATCTGTGAAGGTCAGTGAATACCCTACGCCATTCAAGCATTCCATTAGTCCCGAAAATCAGGGTCTGCTAGAGTTGATGAAAGGGTGAGCTGAGACACTCAGGGGAGTGGCTGGTACAGGCTGGGCTCTCACTGAAGGGGTGTCTCAGCCCACCCCTTCACTTTTGCAGACGAGGGTGCTGGCGCAGGGGCCTTGCTCATTGTGGCCTCCCGCTCCAGACCCACCAGGCCCAGAAGTTATTCCTCTTGCTATGTTGCCCAGGCTGCAGTGCAGTAGCTACTCATAAGCATGAGCACTGCAGCCTCAAACTCCTGGGCTAAAGTGATCCTCCCGCCCCAGCCTCCCGAGTAGCTGGAACTACAGGCCTGCACCACCACGCCTGGCTAATTTTCCTATTTTTCAGATACACTAAGTCTTGTTATGTTGCTCTGGCTGGTAACAAGCAATCCACCTGCCTCAGCCTCCCAAAGTGCTAGGATTATAGGCTTGAACCACCAGGTCCAGCCTAATTTATCTTTTTTGAGGGTCACAGGATTTATTAAATCTGTGACTTGAGATCTTTTGCCAGCTTTGGAAAAGTCTCAGCCGTCATCTCTTCAAACATTGCTTCTGCCCTGTCCTCCCCTGACCTCCTTCCAAGACCTCAATTACAGAGATGCCAGACCTTCTACGGCACCCTCTGTGTCTCTGTGTTTCCTATCATTTTGTCTCTTCATGCTTCATGCTGGACATTTTCTTCCAGTACCTAATATTCTCCGAGTTGTGCCTGTTACCGTAACCACTGTGTTAATGTTAATTATTGTGTTTTTTCATCTCTAGAATATTTTACAAGCTGCTATGTCCTTTTAGTTTGTAGTTTTCTGTAGAAATTCTCAATTTTGTCTTTTATCTCCTTCAACACAGTAAGTTTAATTACTTAAAAAGCTGTGTCTGACAACCTCAACATCAGGAATCCCAGGGACTCTGCTTCTGCTGTGTGTGTCATTTGGGTTTTTCGTTCACGTTATCATAGCTCCAGGGGACTGAGTATTTTGATCGTGTGCCAATATATTTAAAACTAGAAAAAAATATGAGCGTGAGGATGATTTTCTTCTCCCCCAGACAGAAACGGGCATCAGCTCTCTGATAATATCCAAAGTCAACATAATAAGTTAAGATGAATAAAAATCAGTTTTGGTTCCCAAGAAGGCCAATCTGTTTCCAGTTCACTCCTGTTCCTAGGGCATAGTCTTTCTCATGGTCCTTACCTAAAATGCAGGCAGTTTATTAGGCGTCTGCTTTGGCGGTACCTGGGCATCAACTTTTGTCCACGTAAGCCTATGCGGCTGTCAAAAGTGCTGCTCAGCCTCTCAGGCAACTCTTCCAGAATGTGCAACGATCCCCAGGACAAGGAAGCCCCAAATGCCACAATCACCTTCTGAGGTTTCTAGGTCTTCTAGCGCTTGATGCATTAATTCTTTACAACCTTGCGAATTCTTCGATGTCTTCAAGCAGATGTTTAAAAAGTTTGTCCAGCATTTTCTACCTCACCACAGCAAGAGGTGTAAATTACCCAGTCCTACATGACTACATTGTAAGTATTTTTCAACTCTACAAGACAATATCTTTATTGGTTTTTTTTAATAGTCAAGGCTATTTGCCTTTATACACATATTCACCACTTTTTTTGTTTTTCCTTCTAACTTTGCATCTTAGATCATTTTTCTTTTGTCTAAGTACAGGATTCAAAACTTCCTTTTTGTGTGTTTGAAATTTCTTTACTTCACCTTCCTCCATGAAAGGTATTTCCACTGCATATAGATAGATTACTTGTGGCATGCTGAAGATCGTACTGTCTTCTGGTGTCTGTTGTTACTGTTGAAAAGTCAACTGTCAGTCTATCTAAAGTAATCTGTGTTTTATCTCTGGCTGATTTTAATAATATCTATTTTAATTTATTTTCTGTCATCTCACCATAACATATTTTTTCTAAATTTATCCTGCCTGGTTATCACCAAGTTTCTTGACCTATGGACTGATGTACCATTAGTTCTGGAAAATTCTCAGTCATTATTTTTTCAATTATTGCCTCTGCCTCATTGCATCCTACTAAGACTCAAACTAAAATATGTCAGACCTTCCCACTCTAGCCATTTTCTCTCTTAACCTCTATTTCATCTACTTTTTTGTTTCTATATGCTACATTCTATATAATTTTTACTAGGCTATCTTCTAGTTTACTGATTCTTTCTTTAGCTCTAATCTAATCTGTTAAGCATATCCACTGACCTCTTAATTTTAGTCACTGTATCTCTCATTCTAGGATTTCATTTGTGTTCTTTTTCTAATTTGCTATGTTACTTTTTATTGATTAATTCCATGCTGAAATTTTCAAGCTTGGCTTTTCTTTCTTTCATTGTAATTATGGCCATTCACCAGGCATGGTGGTTCGCACCTGTAATCCTTACACTTTGGGATGCTGAGACAGAAGCATTGCTTGAGGCTAGGACTAGTGAAATCCCATTTCTATAAAAAATGTAAAAATTAGCAGGTTGTGGGTCTGTAGTCCTAGCTACTTGGGAGGGTGAAGTGAGAGGAATGCATAAGCCTGGGAGTTTGTGGCTGCAGTGAGCTATGATCGTGCCACTGTAATCCAGCCTGGTGACAGAGTGAGACTCTGTCTCTAAAAAAGAAAAAATAAAATTATGGCCATTGTTTTAAAGTCTCTGTCCCATAATTCTATTAATAATATCTATGTCTTTGTGGCTCTCTTTCTGTTAGCATTTTGTTTCTACTGATTCTGGCTCATGGTGTCTTGTTTCATTGTGTATATCTGATTATATTTGACTATCTGTGGACATTGTACGTGAAAATTACGTGGGGTGTTGTGATACGTAAGATAATTAAATCTTCCTCTGGAGAAGACTGTTTGCTTTTGCCAGTAGTTGTCTAGGGGAAGTACCAATCTGAGACCATCTTAATTGACATTTGCTGGGCATTGTGATGTGCACCTATGATCCCAGCTACTCAGGAGGCTGAGGTGGGAGGATTGCTTGAGTCCAGGAGTTCGAGACCAGCAAGACTCTGTCTAATAAATAAATAAAGTGGTTGGTACCTATATCATGTATATTATAAATATAAAAATGCTAAAGAGGCCATATCAATCAATAAACTTCAAGAGGTAGAGTATTAATTACCAAAGACAGAAAAACTATTCATAGTATAATTCACCACAAAGACATGTCATAATACGTAACAACGGAGCACAAAATAAAGCAAAAAGAAAGAATGGAGAAACAGACAATTCCACAGTCGCAGTTGGAAACATAAACTCTAGTTTCTAAGCAATTTATAAAATTAGATCCATAAAAAGAATCAATAAAGAGGCAGATGATCTAAACTACACTATCAACCACCCTGTCTAAAGATAAATATGCTGAGTAGAATAAGCAGTAATTAAGCCTTCATTTAATAATAATTTATTTTATCTCCTTGGAACTTACAAGGATTTTTAAACAGTCAAGTCTTCCCAAAGAAGTTGACCAAGGTAATTTGCACTGATCACTTTTTCCTTCTTGACAAACCTTTCTGAACATGGAGACTCAACACCATTCCATTGTCCTCAAAGTACCGTCATGTTATTCTTTCCTCTGACATTTTAAAATTCTCTTCTTCCCAGCACCAAGGAGGCTGATGGGAAGACGGGTTCCCTTCGGAAATGTGTTCACAGCCAACCACAGTAGACAGGCAGAGGTATTATAATACATATCTGAGCATAGGTGTTTTCTGAGAGCTGCAAACACAAAGCAGTAAAAAGCAGACACGGCCTGTGTTCCCATTGCATACACAAAACAATGGACCCCTGGAGAGTCGACTGTTTATTTCCCAACCTCAAACAGCAGCAACAAGACACAGGCTGCACCTTCTGCTTTTCCCAGAGAGGCTCTTTTGCTTTCAAGGCCCTGTGACAGTCTCCAGGGCTTTACATGTTTTGTATCATTTTTACTTTTCAGCAATTAACTGCAAGTTTCCTCCTGTCTCAAGAGGCTTGCACGACCTTGCTCAACAGAACGGATTATCCTGTGATGACGTGCACAGAGCCTCTGCACATCAGGAGAAGCACAGTTCTGTGAACCAAGCCGAGTCAGGAGCTCTGCCCAGCACCACGCCAGGTAACGTGAAGTGCTGTCCGTAGCCACAGGGAGTTCAGTAAAAAGGAAGAGGTACAAGGTGCATCGACATGTGCCATGGGAGGACGCCAGGGACAGCTTATTTTTCAAAAGGAAGAAGGAGAATAGCAAGTTGCAAAACCATTATTTGTTCATTCAACAGGTATATCCTGAGCATCCACCATGGGCCTCACACCATTCTTGGGATATTGTGACAGACAGATCAGACAAAAATCTCTCCTCCCTTCATAGAGTTTACACTCTAGTGGCGGGGGCGGGGGGGGCACGTAAATAATAAATACAATAAACATGCAAATTATATTTTGGGTGGTGATAAGTGGTGTGGAGAAAAATAAAGCAGGAAGGGATGGGAGGACGACTGTAACTTTAAATAGGGGGGACTGGGAAGGCCTCCCCAAGGTGACATTTTTATAAGCATAAAGGTGACCTCCACGGGTGCGTATGTACACCAAGCTTGCAGATGCAAAGGAAAGCCCTGGAAGGATGCATCTTTCTCATCCTGAAGAGCTAAACAAGGTGCTTTCAGAACCAGCCAAGTGGCCTTGAATGATTTCAGAGCGTCCCTAAACCTGAGTATTTATTTTCCTGCCTGCTTTCTAAAGCCTAAAATTCCCTTAATGAGGGAAAAAGAATTTATTTAATTCCGTAGTATCCAAAAGAAATATCTGATAGTTTCACAGCAGCACACAGCGCTGCGCTGTCACCAGGAGGTCATGAAGCATGTGGCTGATGACTAGGCTTTGCTCACAAACTCCGGGAAGATAGGGGGCCAATGAGTCAAAAGTACCTCGGAGGGACGAAGGCAGACAGAGATGGCAAGAAAACTTCTCAGACTGCACCCGTCCAGACCTGGTTTCCTTTGTGCAGGGCATGAAAAAGCTGTTTAATGTATGGAGTGTACGTCTTGTGGCTGAAACACAGGCAATCTAGTACACGAACTTCATGAAGTTTACACAAAATAATTTCACAGTGACTGAACACACCCTGGAGATTCACTAGCTGTGGCTGTGCCACGCCGAGTCTGTGCTGTCCCAGATTATCCCTGCTACGGCGGAAGGGGGAGCTATGGAACAGGCTTTCTCAAACCAGGGTCTCCCATGTTCTCAGGGGTCAGGGGTCAGAGTTTTCTATATGAGGGTAGATTTCTTTTTCCATCTGTAATCACGTGTCAACTGAGTTCTGCATCAAAAATTCAGTGCTGATTTGATTGGCATTTGAGTTTATGAATGAACTAGTACCACACGGTTCTGTTTTAGTTTCATGGCTAAGAAGGAATGACCAAAGGCAAACTGAATTCATAAATCATATATCCGGGACACCATCAGGGCCCATTGCGCAAAGGTTTTGCCATAGTTCAGAAAGAACAGAAGTGGAAGAAATGAGCAATCACGTGGTACGTAGTGGCAGAGGCTGGCAGTGGCAGAGACAGGCCAAATCCAAAGCACCACACCCCAGCACACAGGACGTGTTCATGGTCACTGGAGGTGTTTCCTTCTGGCAGAAAACACTACTTATTACATTAAATTAATGCGGCCAATTTGAATTGTAATGGTTTTATAGTTTTATTGGTATTTAAATTGTAACTATATGTTGACTGCATAGTTATATATTAGATATGAGGAGTTGTATATTAGAATATTAGGAGTTGTATATTAGATATGATGTCTAGTCTACAAACTTGAGTATGTGAAAGATGGCAGGTTTTTTTAAATTAAATTAAACCTGTGGGACAAAGGCGATGTATGTAACCTAAACATTTGTATCCCCATAATATGCTGAAATAAAAAATTAACAAATTAAAAAAATATTAAACCTGATTCTGGGCCCCCTTCCCAATGGAAAGGCAGGAAAGCTGATCTCTGTTACTGTAATTCCGTGACCCTCCCTCCCAGTTATGCAAAAGTTGGAACTTTTGGGGAGGCCTTTCTCATCTTCAATCAACTTGATTGCCACCATCTGTTCTTGGTCTATCTTGCATGGCATTTTGATGCCTATGGTTTATCTTTAAATATTTTAGCATAGACAGATGTGTGGGATAGTTACATTAAGCTACAAACCACATGTAAGCAATATCATAACCAGGAAAAAAGACACACTGGGCTGGCCAGTTTGGTTTCTAATTAGGAAAGCAGGTTGTCAGTTGGCTGAAGAATGTTAAAAATGGACCCTCACTGGCAAAATTAAAAGTTCTAAGACACACGGATTTATTTTAGAGCCACGCCTCAGCCTTAGAGGATAAGAATCAAGAGGCCATTCCCTTGGTCTCTAAATGTCCTGCATCCAGCCACTGGTTAGAGAATTACTGGTTACTTTGTGACAACTATAAAATAACCCAGCCTCAGGAATGGTGTAGCCTCTTTCTTGAGTGAAACTTTCAGGCAAAGTGCAGGAGAGATCAGGTGAAAAGATGATAGCTTGGACTCCACGGAGGTCACAGAACAAGCTGCATATACACTGTTTTCCCTGATTGCTGTTAAATATTGATTAATCAATGCCCATGTAATTGACAGAAGTTGATCTGAGGCTCTCTTTCACTATAACCAGAGAGCAAGGTTATGAAGAAGGGGAGTAACTAACCCTCACTGATTTCCGACTTCCTGTGTGGCTAATATCCTTTAGCAAAAGGAATCTAAAATTTGTAAATGATCAAATTGGCTTAGGTCAGTAGGCTGCTCATGAACCTGAAAGTCAGGTGGCCCTAATATATCTGTGCCAAGGTGGGCACGTGAAGTGCCCAAGGCCTTACTCCACCAGTGGTTAACTCCTCACACCGCAATGCCATTACTTTCCCAGGATCTTCAGGGGAATGGGCTCAAGATGTCTTCTTCTCCAGGAATCTACAGCCCCCTGTACCTTTCCGAGGCTGTGGGGACCTCTCTCAGGAAGTTTAATGTCCCCTTCCAAGATATTTACTGTCTCCTCTCCCCTAACATGACCCCTAAGGGAGCAGGATCTGAGGGTTCAGAGAAGTAAATAATATCAGCAAAAACATCTTCCATAAATGAAGACATTCTTAGGTGAAGAAAATTTAAGAACAGTTGTCACCAACAAATCTGCTCTAAAAGAAATGCTAGGCCAGGTGCAGTGGCTCATGCCTATAATCCCAGCACTTTGGGAGGCCAAGACAGGTAGTTTGCTTGAAGCCAAAAGTTCCAGATCAGCCTAGGCAACATAGCAAGACTCTTTTTCTTAAAAAAAAAAAAAAAAAAAAACCTGTTTAAAAAAATTAGCTGGGTGTGGTGGCATGCATCTGTAGTCCCAGCTACTCAGGAGGCTGAAGTAAGAGGATCACTTGAGTCCAAGAGTTCAAAGTTACAGTTACCGGCCGGGAGCGGTGGCTCACGCCTGTAATCCTAGCACTCCGGGAGGCCGAGGCGGGTGGATCGTTCTGAGCTCAGGAGTTCGAAACCAGTCTGAGCAAGAGCGAGACCCTGTCTCTACCAAAAATAGAAAGAAATTAATTGGACAGCTAAAAATATATAGACACAACAATTAGCCAGGCGTGGTGGCACATGCCTGTAGTCCCAGCTACTTGGGAGGCTGAGGCAGGACGATCGCTTGAGTCCAGGAGTTTGAGGTTGCTGTGAGCTAGGCTGACGCCACAGCACTCACTCTAGCCAGGGCAACA
>CAUYSK010033175.1:0-20643 GCA_963575035.1 Avahi laniger
TTAGCTGTCCAATTAATTTCTTTCTATTTTTGGTAGAGACGGGGTTTCGCTCTTGCTCAGGCTGGTCTCGAACTCCTGAGCTCAAACAATCCGCCCGCCTCGGCCTCCCAGAGAGCTAGGATTACAGGCGTGAGCCACCGCACCCGGCCTCAGATTGAAATATTTTAACTGTCTACTTGACATCCCTGATTGATTATACATTGACATCCCTAGCTTAGCACATGATATCCAAAGTGATCTTTTTAAAATATAAATCTGATGATGCCACTTCCTTCAAGGGCTTCCCATTGCACTAATTATAAATCCTTTCCCTGGCCTACAGGCCCATTTGAGGTCTTGACTCAACACCTTCTCCAGCCTCACCTCCTGACATTGTCCTCTTTGTTCAAAACATCTTGGTCATCTTTCCAATGCTCATAAGAGACAAACTCGTTCCCCTTCTCAGAGCCTTTGCACTTGATGTTGCCTCTGCCCGGAACATTTGCCCCAGATCAATACATGGCTTCTCATTCAGATCTCAGCCAAAGTATCACCTCGAGGAAGACTTCCTGACCCCCTTCCCTCTCCCAGACTATCAGCCTTCCCCATCTCTCACCAATCTCTAAGCCATCACCTTGTTTTACTTTTCCAGAGTGCCTTCCTAGTTGATATTTATCACTTCCCTTGTGATTTTCTGTCTCCCCCACTAGAAAGTGAGCTCTGTTGAGAGCAGGAGACCTGTCATCTTATTCTCCACCATATAATCAGTATCTAGCCCAGTGCCTGGTACATGGTAGGACCTCAATAAATAGCTATGGCATAGATGAATGAAGTGAAATGCAAGTGTAGGGAAGGTACTGGAATGAGAAGGCCTGAGTTCTAGCCCCTATTCCTTCTCTGTGTGACCTTGGCAAGTCATTTGCCTCTCGGAGCCTCTGTTTATCTGCAAAGCGAGCATAATAAAACCCTCCTCACACATTGGTGTGAAGATTAAATTATATAATGCACATTAAGTGCCCAGTACAGGGCTTAGCACACAGTACAATGGTCAACAACTGCTGGTGCTTTTTTCCCTCTTTCAGCCTCATTTTCCTCACAATAGGGGAAACAACATTGACTGTATAGTATTGAGTTGCTGTAGAAATGGTATTAACCTGCAAGTCTTCCCCTCCTCTGGCCTTTGCACAAAGTATCCTCTTTGCTTCTCTTTCTCCCTCCCCCCCCATTTCTTCCTACCTCAATGTCACCTCCTTCAGGAAGACTTCCCTGAGATCCCATGCTGGATTAGAGTGTTTCTGTTAAAATAAACAGACATCACACTGTTATCATTGTTTCTTCATAGGCTCAGTAGATGAATGGATGGTTGGATGGACAGACAGAAGGAAGGATATAGGGAAGGAGAGATGGAGGAAGGAATCATGCGGGAACACTTTAAACCAGCTACACCAAAGTTTTGCGGGCTCACAGGACCCCAGAGCCCAGCCTCAGCTGGCCCTGCCATTCCTCCACTCCCTAGGGACCCTGCCCTGTGGCTCCCTCAACACTTAGTTGGCCCCCATTAGCTCCTCCAGCACTCTCAGTGCCTGGGCCCCAACCATTGGCTGCGGGCCTCATTACTTCCCCCTAACCCCCAGGCCACCAATGGGAGGCAGCCAAGTGCAGGGTGCAGGTGATGTTAACCCAGCCCGAGGGTCAAGGTAGAGGTGGCAGCAGCTGCGCGGAGAACCTGGCCAGGGTAGTAGCGTTCGGAGGCTAGGCGCTGGGACGCAGGGCTCCGGGGGATGCAGGGGCTGTGGCTGCTGCCGCTGCTGCTGGCGACCTGCACGCTGGGGATGCGGGCGCAGCGCAGGGTCTACTTGCGTGAGGAGTTTGAAGATGCGGGTAAGCAGTTCGCGCGGGGGCGAGCGGGGAGGGCGGTGGTGGCAGGCAACAGACCAGACCCTACCTGGTCCTCTGCAATCACCTGCCCCAGCTGGAAGGTCGACTTTCCGGGTTTGAAGCATTTAGAGCCGGAAGGACTACAGGTCAAATCCCGGCTCTCGGTACTTCCTAGCTGTGTGACACTGGGCCAGTAGCTTAGCAAGTCTGCGTTTCAATTTCCTTCTCTACTAAATGAGGACAATATGGATCTTGCAAAGTCGTTTAGAGAGTTAACTGAGATAAGGTGTATAAAGCATTGCCCCTAGTGTGTAGTAGGCATGCACTAAATGTTTATTCCTTTCCCTTCATCCTAAAAATAAAAACAAGGGAACCCCGGAGGAAAAATGGGAGCATTAATGGTGATAGTGAAATTTTCTGTTTCATAAAATATCACAGCTCTGACTTGGTGCAGTGGCTCAAGCCTGTAATCATACCACCCTGGGAGGCCGAGGCATGAGGATTGCTTGAGCTCAGGACTTCGAGACCAGAGACCAGCCTGAGCAAGAGCGAGACCACTACTAAAAATTGAAAAAATTAGTCGGTCACCGCGGTGCACACCTATAGTCCCAGCTACTTGAGGCCAGGAGTTTGAGGTTGCAGTGAGCAATGATGACGCCAGGGCACTCTAGCCTGGGCGACAGAGTGACAATATGTCTCAAAAAAAAAAAACAAAAAAACAAAAAAACAAAAAAAAACACAGCTCAGGGATCTTGGAGGTCAACTTGTCCAACCTCCTCCCTAGAATGTCTCAGGAACATCAGGGAATTATGGCTGGGCTTCCTTACCTACGGACAAATGTTCAATGGTACTGTTTCAGCCCACACAAAATACTCTTCCTGTCTGTGTTATGTGTGGGCACGTGTCTAAAATCTCATTAATTTTTTGAGGGTACAGTGGCTAGGGCACTTGTCTAGGAATCAGGATTTTTTGGATTTGAGTCTATATTCCACCTTGAAAGTCTGGATAATCCCTTTCCCCTTTCTGAGACTCAATTTCCTGATCCGTGATAACAGTAACACTGGGTTGAGGGGAGCGAGATGTAGAGGTGGCGCAGACGTAGGAGTGAATGAGCCCAGGCAGAAAGAGGGGCTGCACAGGAAGGCTTAAGGAAGAAGGTGAAACCAAAGCAGTGTTTTGAAGGACGACTAAGAGTTTATCAGATGGACAGGGATGGGGAGAAGGGCATTCCAGTGAAGAAGAACAGCACGTACAATGGTACAGCCAGCAGTGGCATCTTCGTGGAACTGGAAAGCGTGAAGGGAGGGTAGTGAGGCTGGAGAGCAGGCGGGGGCTGTTCCGCGGGGACTAGAGCCTGGCCTCTTGCTGAAAGCAGCGGGGAGCAAGCGAATGGGGCAAGCAGGGAGAAACACGATCTGACCTGGGTATCGGAAAGAGCGCTTCTTCTCACGCACTCTAGGAGCGAGGGCAAAAAATAATAAAATAAAATAAAAATTAAAAAAGACAGAAAGAGTACTTTGGCAAACAAGCAGAGATGGATTGTGAAGCCAACCAAAGTTGAGATTGGAGACAGAAAAACCACCCAGGAGGCGATCGCAAATCTTCTTGGTGAAAGTGGAGAGGCTGTCCCAGGGCAGGTACAGCAGGGGTGACGGGGATCCAGGGGAGGGGACAGACAGGAAAAATGTTTAAAAGTTGGCTGAAGAGTGGGATGCAGGAAGCCCCTCAGCTTCACTGACTGGCTGTGGGGGAACCTTTTCATAAAGCGTAAGCCTCTTCCAAGGATAGGTTGGTGGTCCCCTATTTCCTGACTGACCTCAGCCATCCTTTGCCCTGTGAGGCTGTGTCTTCTCCTAGCTCCTGGGCCCGCATCCCTGCCTGGGCTAGCTTTTATTCACACCATCATTCCTCCTGTTAGAGGCAGAGAGATCATGCACAGACCTGCAGTCATTTCCCCAAGGACTGACCTCTACTTGTTCAATGTGGTAGGAGTGAGATGCCCAGGGGTATTACCAATAAATATTTCTGAAATGCTCCTTGGAATCAGGGAAAGAGGGGCTTTGAGCCCCAAGACATCTGATGAGGCCAAAATCATGAAGAAAATCCAGCACCATCTATGTGCAGCAATGTTTGTTCTATAAGACATCACCTCCTCCAGGAAGCCTTGCCTAGGTTTCCCCCGGTTCCCTTAGCCTCTGTGCTTCTTCTGTGTCAGCCTCACTCACACTATGATTGTCTGTGTACCTGATTCTCCTCTGTGTTTCCAGCATCAAAGGCAGTACCTGGCCTAGAGAGGTGCCCAGTAAAGGACAGTTAAATGATTAGACTAAACCTTCACACACCAAAATATAACATCCAAGAAGAGAATTGTTATTCCAAGAAATCTTCCTGCAGTAGGACTTAGCAACATGTAATTGTTGAGGTCAGGTACCTGCTTTGAAGGAATCAACACAAAATGTCATTATCATGCCGAAAGAAGGGAGGCCAGAGAGACATGCTGAGGGGCGGATTCTGCTTTCTGATTAATGAGGATTGGCTGGTGGAGTTCTGGTGTTCTGAGGCTTATCTGCAGTTTAGAAGAACCCAAAAATCCAACATATTAACAATGTACTCAGAACTGGGACGATTTAGGCACTAACTTGTTCCATCTAAACTCATAAGAGGCTTATATGTAAGCAAGATGCCAATATTTCATGAGTATCTTAGACTTAACATGTTTAAAGCAAAACTTCTGTGTTCTCCTCCAGACTTGTTCTCTTTTCCCCTGCTGTTCTCCATCTTAGTAAGTGGTCTAAATATTCATCTGCTCGTTTAGGTAAAAAATCTAAGAGTCATATGATTCTTTTGTTATCTTCTTCCATATCTAATCCATCAGCAAGTCCAATTGACTGAACTTTCAAAACATATTCTAAACATGATATTTTTTACCTCCCAAATCACTACCCGCCGTAGTTCAAGCCACTATCACATCTTGTGTGGACTATTGCAGTCACTTGAATGGCCTCCTTGCTTCTGTTTCTGCTTCCCCTTAGTCCTTTCTCATATAAATTTCAGAGTGACCCTTCTGAAATGTAAATCAGATAATGCCATTCTGGCACTTAAAAACCTCCACTGCCTTTCTATTGGATTTAAAATAAAACGCAACCCTCTTACCATCACCTACGAGGACTTCTGTGATCCGGCCCCTGCCTACCTCTCCATTCTTATCTCCTGCTTGTTCATTTCACGTTCCAGCCACACTGGCTTTCTTGCTGTTTCTCAGACACTCAGAGTTCAGTCCCATCTCAGGGCCTTTGCCCTTGCTGTGACTTATGCCTGAAATATTCTTCTCGTAGATCTTCACATGGTTTGCTCCTTTTCATCTTTCGGGTTTCTGCTTAAATGTCTCCTTTCTAGAGGGGATTTTCTTGTTTGCCCTGTCAAGTTATTACCCCATATACAGTTAGACTCTATCCCTTTATGTGGCTTAATTTTTAAATCAATGTTTGAAATATTTACTATATATATAATAAAATATACCCATTCAAAGTGTATTATTCATTGAATTTTGAAAAATGTATACACTTGTGTGACCACCACAATTAATAGATAGAACGTTTCCGTCACCCCAAAAAGTTCCTGTGTGAGCCTTTGCATGCTTAATTTTCTTGAATGCTTTTCGCTATATAAGTTCCTCATTTGTATGTTTATTCTCTCTCTTTCTCTCTCTCTGTCTCTCTCTCTTTCCCCCCCATCTCTCCTTCTCCTCTGCCACTGTTACATTAGCTTTCTGAGAACGCAGTGCTTCTCTGTTGCATTCATTGCTGTAGTTGCAGCGCCTAGAATAGTGTCTAGATCAGGCACATAGTAAGGGCTCAATAATTTTTTTGTTGAATGAATGAATAAATTGCCCTGGGAAATTATCCCTTTCAGAGGTCTGAATACTTAGACTAGTCAAGGCAAACCCTTCCTGGTTGTCAGAGACCCAGGAAACCAAACTCAATGAGTCAGAACTTAATCTTGTTGAATGCCTACTGTGTACCAGTGAATTTTTTTCTTTATATATCATGTTATTGACTCTCTCAACAGTTCTGTCAGGAAGATGCTATTACCTCTTTTTCAATGATGAGGAAACAAGTTCAGAGTGGTTGAGTGATTTTCCCAAGATTGTAAAGCTAGTGTCAAAAGCAGTTGGTTTCTGCAATTACCCCACCACCACCAAAAAAAAAAAAAAACAAAAAGCAGTTGGGGGGCAAAGTAAAGCAAGTCTGGAAAGCATCCATTGCCTTTTACAGTTAGGAAGACCATTTGGCATGATGGGGGTAGAAGCCTGACTACAGTAGACTGAAGGATGGATGAGAGCTTTGGAAATGAACACCGCAAGTGTGGGTTACTTCTTGGAGCATTCTGGATGAAAAGGAAGTAGAGTTCAAGTAGGTAATTTGGGATGCGAAGTACAGGTGGAAGTTTGGTTGATACAAGGTGGTAGTTTGCAGAAAGAAAAATGGGCAAGGGAGTTGAGAAGAGTGAGCAAGGTGACAGATATACATCTATTTCAACTCTGCAACCCCTGCACCTGGTGAAGTGCCTGGCACACAGAAAGTGCTCAATTAAAAGTTTGAGGGAAGAAGAAAGGAAGGACTATGAGAGTTAGACAGGAAAAAGCCAGGTGACTGAAAAATGGATATATGAGTGTCAAAGAACAAGTGTAATTCAAGTAACACAGTGCGAGAATTGGAGGACAGGTGACCATAGTCACGGAGGAGGAGTGTTTGAGTTTGAGATTTCAGAGCAGTTTCTGGTGGTGATAAGGCCCGGTGCGTGGATGTAGAGGTAGATGACCAACTGGAGTGGAAGTGAATGCCAGTGAGATGAGGAAACTGAGAGGCCAGGGTGTTGGATGGGTTGTCCTGTAGGCAGAGAAGTCACCTGGATGATGATGGACCTGAGGGGAGAGGAAGACTGTGAGCCATGTGCCAATTTTCAGCAAGTGATGGGAGTGACTCAGAGTGGTGGATGATCAGGGCAAGAAAGGAAAAGCACAAGTGACAGCATGGAAGATTCCACAGGTAGTCCCTTACCTGCATTCTGCTTCCCACCCCAGCTCTGGAATCAGCCACATCAAGGGGCCCCAGCCCAGGGAACTGGGGCAAGGCGTTAGCCTCTGTGGTTTTTATCATGACATGGCACCCAAGTCCTGCTGATGGAATGGTGAGTACGGCCTTTCTAAGCCACAATTTGCAATACTGGCCAATAGTCTTCAAATTGTACATTGCCTTTTCCTACGTAACTCCCTTCCTAAGAGTCTCTTTTTTTTTCCTCTAGGGAAATAATCAGAAATGTGAGCAATACTTTATGCTATATAATGTGAGCATTATTTATAATTGGAAACATTTGGAGACAAACCTAACCACCCAACAGTAGGGGCCCAATTAAGTAAAGTATGATGCATCCATAGAATGTTTGTGAAGGTTTTTATGTCAGGGGGACAGTTTATGATCTAATGTTAGATGTGAAATGTACAAAATTATATATATGGTATTTATTGTCACTATGTAAAATATATTTGTGCATTAAAAAAAGAATAGAAGAAAATGTACCAAAATGTAAGTAGTAAATAATAATGTTTCCAATTATTTTAATTTTTTCTTTATTTTCTGTAATGAGCTTGTGTCACTCTTTTAACAAAAAAAGTATTAAAAATTCAGAAAACTCTTTGGTTTTTCCATTTCTTCTTGGCATTGAATTTCCTGCTTTTGAACTCTTTTTTTACAGCTAACCTGTACCTGATATCTTAAGTAACCTTTATTAAGCAAAGTATTAGTCACAAGTTATGATGTTTTACACACTCCAATCCTCCAATCGACTCTGCAAAGTAGTTATGTTTTCCCCAGTCTACAGATAGTAAAACTGAAGCCTAGAAAAGTTTACTAATTTGAGGGCACACATCTACTAAGTGGTAAAGTCAGGATTTGAACCCAGGACTGTATGACATCAAAATTGATTTTTTTTCTTGCATTATTCCTGCTTCCCACTCCACTTCCTCCCATGAGTCCAATAATTTGAAGGCCTTCTAGCTCGCTGTGTTTTTTTCTTTAGAAATGGGGTCTCACTATGTTGCCCAGGCTGAAGTATAGTAGCTATTCACAGGCATGATCATAGCTCACTGCAGCCTCAAACTCCTGGGCTCAAGTGAGCCTCCTGCCTCAGCCTCCCGAGTAGCTAGGACCGTAGATGTGTGCCACCATGGCCAGCTAGCTCACATTTTAAATAGTGCTTAGCAGCTTCAAGGAAGGTAAATCTTGGATCATTTGAATGTCAGAACTGAAAGGGCCCTGAGAGCTAATGTAACCCAAAATACTCTCCTTTTTCTCTTTTACAGATAAGAAAACTTAGGTCCAGAGAGAGAACATGACAGGCCAGGGGCATTTAAGGGGCTTATGACAGAAATCAACTTGGACTCCTTTCTTTCTGCTGTTCTTCGGCAGACTATTCCAGGCCACAGTGCAGAATAGCAACCACAGGGCGTCCAAGACCCTTGGAGTCCAACCCTCTCATTGTACAGATGGGGAAACTGAGACCCAGAGAGGAACGGTGGTTTTCCCAAAGTCACACTGTGAGTCAGTGGCAGAGATGTTTGTTAAACTCAGATCTCCTACCTTCATAAAGATTCACTGGCCACTGCTGCAAGCTCCCAAGTGTCACATAGCCAGCAGGTAATAATTCCAGTGGCCTCAGGGACAACATGAGCATTTGGAATTCCAGGCCTTGCATAGGGACTGGCACATTAAAATATGCAAAAATGTTGCTAGATTGAATTGCAGAATCATCAAATCAGTAATGCAAATAGGTATGAGGGGAGGGCTAACGGTGACAGCAGTGACTGTCGTAAAAGTTGTAAAAAATCAGACGGAAAGAAACCGGAATTTAAATGAGGGACTGAACGATGCAGGAGTCACAAGGAGTGTGTGTGTGTGTGTGTGTGTGAATGTTAATTCTGTCAGCCCTCAGACTTAACCACAAAAACTTGGCCAAAGAGACATTGTGAAACAAAGGGCCTCTGTGCCCAGCTGGCTCAGACCCACTGAGGACAGCCCAGCAGGGCTGAAGAACACTCTGCTTCTCAGGCCTCTGACTGATAAGCCATTGAGACCGTCTGTGAATCGTGGATACTTGGACATGCTGAGCGTGAGGAAGAATCACCCTGGCCAGACGCCCAAGCCCAATAGGCCTGATCCAGCTGGCCTTTCCAGGTCTCAAGTACAAACTGATGGCACGGATCTCTCTGGAGCCTACAGGATGAGGAGGCAAGAGCGGGGGCCTTGGAGCAGATAGATGAGACTTCAAGCCCTGATTCTGCCACTTGCTCAGTGGGTGACCTTGGGTCATTTACTAGCCTCGCCCAGTGGCCATAAAACGGAGATGATTATTCTAACTTCCTTGCAGGGCACTGTGAGGATTGAATGAGGTGAGGTATGGAAACCATATTGCACAGGGCCTGGTACATAGTAAGGACTCGGTAAGCACTGGTTCCCTTTCCTACTGCCTTCTCTGTGGTATTGCACCTGTGAAGCTCCTCTGGCGTGTGGCTCACTACCTCTCTTCAATCTCTGTTCAAATGTCATCTCCACACAGAGGCTGGACACCACATCTAAAATAACACCTTGTGCTGCTTCGGCAGTACATATACTAAAATTGGAATGACGCAGAGAAGATTAACATGGCTCCTGCGCAAGGATGACATGCAAATTCATGAAGCATTTCATATAAATAAAAAAAAATAACACTGTATCACTCAATTTTCTCCATAGAATTATTATTGTCTGATATTATATTACATATTTGTATTTTATTTGGTTTAAAGTTTGTCATCTTCCCTGACAATTAGAATGTAAATTCCATGAAGAAAGGAACTTTGTTTTGTTCACTGTCCAGCACATAATAAATCCTTAATAAATGAATAAATAGAGGAAGGGAGGGAGGCAGGAAATCTATCGAAGACATCGTCGAAGCTGCTTCCTCTTCTCTCCTTGTCATATGTGGCCATTCTGGTTTGGTAATTTTGTTTTAAAGATATGAGAGGGATGTATGAGCAGCATGCAGTGAGACTTTGGAATTACTGCATCAGTTAACAATTTTAATTCAAGGTACTTGGATAATTCATCTTAAATTTCTCTCTCTTAAAATTTCATTAAGCTATACATTTACGGTTTGTCCCCTTATGTGGATGAATATTATACTCCAATTAAAACATTTACTTTAAAAAATGAATGACACCCGGAGCCCCTGTCATGGTTTATAATACCATTCTCCAATAAAAGGAACTAGGCCTGCTTAGAGGAATGGCCGATTCTAGGGCTGGGGAAGGAAATATACAAGATGAACTTTGAGTATCTTATAGTTTCAGAAAGTAAGGAAGTGTTCAAAAAGCAAAATGATGGGAGTATGTCAAAGGGACATAGGAACCAATTGACAGAGCTTCCAATGGCTAAAAACATTTGAACAACAAAATTAGTAATATAGTATTGGATTATAAACTTAAGTACACAACAGAAGTCCATTAGTCCACACTGATATAAAGAAATGATTGAATAAATGAATGGGGACAGACAGACAAATCTCCTGTACAGAAGAGTTCCAAATAATTTATGTAGCTACTCTGCCCTCAAGGGGGTGGAGTGTCACTCCCCACTGTTTGAGTGTGGGCTGTACATACTGACTTCCTTTTAAAGAGTACAGTGCAGAAAGAAGGAAGGGAAAAGAGTAACTTTACAATGGAAAAACCTGGCAACACTGCTCAGCCAGGTGATCACTGTTGACACTATCAGGCATAAGTCGTGTTGACAGTATGTACCATTGATACGATGTGATGAGAATGGCGCTTTACCTGTGTGGTCTTCCTCCCCCAAACCTGTAACTTCTATCTAACCATGAGAAAAACATCAGACAAACCCCAGTTGAAAGACATTCTGCAAAATACATGACCACTACTTCTCAAACATGTCAAGGTCACCAAAAACAAGCAAAGTCTGAGAATTTGGCACAACCAAGAGAAGCCAAAGGGGACACAATCACTAAATGTAATGGTATCCTGGTTAGAATCTTGGATCTTGGAACAGAAAAAGGTCATTAGATAAAAATCAAGGTACTCCAAATAAAGTATGGACTTTAATTAATGATAATGTATCAATATTGGTTCATTAGTTGTGGCAGATGTACCACAGTAATGTTAGCAGCAGGAGAAACTGGGGGTAGAATAAACAGGTACTCTCTGTAATATTTTTGAAACTTTTCTGTAAGTCTAAAGCTAGTCTAAAATAAAAGTATATTTTCTTTTTTTTTGTAAGGCTAGTCAAGTGAAGCAGTGGGAGGGAAGAAGGAACAAAGGAATCAATAACTGGTTGTGATCAATTAGTTGTAAACACCACTGCACTCATTTTTAAAATAAAAGTATATTTTAAAAAATGAAAAGTGTTTACAACTACCTTAACGGGGAAAAAAAAGAGAACATATCATTTCACCTAAAATTTTTCTCTCCAGGACTTTCCATTGAAAAAAATATTCGTAAAAAAGAAAAGAAAAGGAAAAAATCTTATTCTTTCATCCAGTCAAACCCCTAAGAAAGTATTCCCTTGACTTCAACTTCCTGTCCTCGGTAATAAAAATATTATTTTTCTTTTGGTATAGGGAAGACATCTTTCACATGGAAATTTCATCTCCTGCTTTTAAGAGACAGAATGAAGGTCAGCATGATCGTCTTGTGCCTGCAGTTTTTTAAGTGCCTTTAATTTCAAAATAGTCGATATGCCAGAGCAACATATTTTGGAGTAGCATATTCTTAACTCCTTCAAAAGCAAGTCCAAGTCTCCTGGGTCTCATGAGGGGAGGTAGCTGAGTCATCAGCCTTGAGTAATAGGAGCTGACAGAGCCAGACCAGGGTGGTCTTACAGGATGTGAGCTGATGTGGCGTTTTCATGTGCAGAGCTAAGGGGTAGTAACCCCAGGTATTGGGGAGTGGGATTTGAGAAATAACCATTCAGCGGCAGGGAGGAGATGAAATAAAGGCTACCCTCAAGGTCTCGTCCATTTCAAGCTGCCAAATTGCCCTATGACTCTGGGACCATGGTGGGCCCAGAAAGCAGGAATCAGCAACTCTGAAGCATAAAAGCAGAAAGGCACTGAATGTTTGGATGGAGTGCCAGGACCCAAAAAGAATGCCTCTTTGTCTGCGTGCCATCTATGCCAAAGCAAAACAACTTTATCAGCATCTCCTTAAAACTACAAGGGAGAGTCTAAAAAGTTTAAGCAACAAACAGGGTAAATGGACATTGATTGTTCATTATCATCATTACTAATTCAAGAAGGTATAAAATGTTATTGCTAATCTCTTTACTTGGTGAGCTGATTTTATTATTTTTATTTTACTAACCATAAATATGCATAAAGGCTTAGTCCTCCTAAGCACATTTTTCCACCTACTTTTATGAGAATACATGTTTCATGTCTTTCAACCATACATTCCCATGGTGGTTTTCAGCTCTTTACTGTCTGGAGAGGGGCAGGGTGGGGCGTTAATGGATAAGTGGCTCAAGTCCTTGGTATCTGAGCCACTGCATATGGTAGCGCACAAATAATGGGATTCGGGCATCCGACAGCGAGGGGCTTGGTCATTTTTAGCTGCATTTTATCTTCTTTAAGAAAACAGAAATATGTTGCTTTTTCTCCTTTACTCCATAGACGGATGGAAAAAACGATGGGTGGAATCGAAACATCAGACGGATTATGGTAAATTTCAGCTCACTGCAGGAAAATTTTATGGAGACAAAGAAAAAGATGAAGGTAAATCCAGGAACTCAGAAATATGCCAATTAGAAACATTCTGACTTTTATACAATTGTTTTTGTCCACAATCACCAATTCATTTCCTTAAAACAAAAAATTCATAGACAGAAAAGAACAAACTCTCCACAAAAATAATATGTCCATTCATTGAATAACATGCATTTAAAACTAAGCTCTTCCACACATTATCCTCATTGGTCTTCCTAACTACTTCGTAAAGTGATTGCTCTTATTTTCTCAGTTTTGCAGAGGAGCCTCAGAGAGGTAGAATTATTTGCCCAAGGCTATGTACGCAGCTGGCAGGAAGTGGAGCTGAGATCTGATTCTGGGTCTGACTCTAGGGACTGTGTTCATTACTGCTAGACGCCGCTGCTCTCCCCAGCCCCCTAGGATTTACCAAAGAGCATTCTGCACTTGAAGCAGAGGAAAGCACTGTATAGTGTCCAAAGACTGCTCTTCCTAGAGCAGCTTAGTGTGATGGAGAGTGAAGCAGATAGACCTAGGGCTAACTTACTCCCATGACTTACTAGTTCCATAATTTGGGCAAGTCTTTTTACTTCCCTGAGCCTTGATACTAAATGGAGATAATAATCATCACCTGCCGTGCTCATTGGACTGGGCTGTTGTACGAGCCAAATATAATAATATTGTGGAGGAAGGGTGAGCTCTGAGGACAGGTTCTGCAGGCATCGTTTTTTGTTTTTTTTTTTTTTGTCTGAGAAAGCTTTTGTCCTATAAATAGACTCCATTGATCATTCCCTGAAGTTATTTCCCATCTTCTCTCTCCTGGCTGCTGTTATGAATCTAATTTTCATGTTTATTAAAGGAGAGAATTATTAACTGGCTTGAGCATTTTCAGTCTCATTTAAATCTACTCTGGAAAACTGTCTCCAGAGGAGAGAGAATTGGAGACTAAGTGACCCACAGGATGCCTGTGCCGTGGTGACTCCAGTGAAGACAATCTGCCCAGCCACCCATCCACTCTCAGTTTGATTTCCTTAGCTGGGCATTGTGCTGCACTCCTGTAGTCCCAGCTACTCAGGAGGCTGAGGCCGGAGGATCACTTGAGCCCAGGAGGTGGAGGTTGCAGTGAGCTATGTTGAAGCCAGTGCACTCCACCTTGGGTAACAGAATGAGACCCTGTCTCAAAAAAAAAAAAGTTTAATTTCTTGGTTGTTGCTCCTCACACCTCATCCCACTGAGGTTCATTGGATTCCCCCTGGTTGTCTAGTAGGGCCCTAGAGTACAAATGAGGCTCAGCGAGAGTGGAGGGATTGAATTGGGCTACATAGCAGGGGTTGGCGAAGCAGAGACTCAAAGCTTGGTCTTTTGCCTATGGGTTCAGTGCTCTTTCCCTTATACCCACTCTCTCCCCATGAAGTCTTCCCTGGCAACTCTAGCCTGCCTTGAGGTCTTTGGGCGAAGTAAACATACTCTTTAAAATGTGGTTAGCTCCTAAAACAATGTCAGAAGGCATGAAAGTGTTTACCACGGAACCTGGTGTGCAATATACGCTCAGGAGACATGGTCTGAATCGGGACCCGTCATCCTTCTGCGTAATCTATGCCAGGCCTTGTTCCAGACGCTGGGAATATATAGAAGTCCCTGTTCTTCAGGAGCTAAAACTTATTCAAAGAGATTGAAATAAACCTAGTTTTAGCATAGTGTGACCCAGGGAAGTACAGAGAGCTGTGGGATCACGAAGGAAGGACTCTCACCAGACACAAATAATGATAGCCCCTTGCATTTTATGTTGACAATTTACAAAGCACTTCTCACATCTCTTACTCATTTGACCTTCACCAAGAACCCTGTGAAATAGAAATAATTATCCACATTTTGCTGATGAGGACCTGGCACTCAGAGAGTGAAAGTGCAGTGAGAGCCATAACCAGTAAGCGGCGCAGCAGCATGGAATATTATAAAGATCATGGGCCTAGCAGCCAGGAGATTTGGCTTGCATGTCATCCCTTTGTAACTGTATGATCTTGGATTAATAACTTTCCCTCTCTGGGGCTTGGTTTCCTCACCTGTAAAGTAATGTGATTAGGCCTGAAAGGCTCTGCGATCGCTTACAGCTCTGACCCTCTCTGGAGAAGGAGTAAAGTCTTATGGTTGAGGTTGAGGGCTCTGGAATTAGATGGACTGGTTGGGCGATCCTGGACAAGCAACGTAGCCTCAATGACTTCGTGATAGAGGGAGACATTCGTGGAGCCCACCTCATGGGGTTATTACAAGGATTAAGTACGGTAACACGTGAATGAAATATTAATACATCAGTAAAGAGTAAGTGTTCAGTAAACATTAGCAATGGTTATTATTTGATCTAAGAGGCAGTACTGTGCGTGGCAGAGCCTCATTCCGGTCACCTAGCAGGCTTCAGAAAAACAGGGCCTTGTCTTATATAAAGCTGCAGGATAGTATTCAAGTGTCTCTTGAAAATCAGAGGTAGCATGGTATAGAGGAAAGGATCAGACAAACGTGACTTAAACTTCCAGCTCAGGTCCTTCCTAGCCACGTGGCCCTACGCAGGTCACTTCAGCCCTCCATGAATGAGCCTCCTGATGTGTAAAGTGAGGATAATACCCATATTGCGCGGTTGCTCTGAGCACTGAATAAGAGAGTGTGTGCACAGCTTTCAGGACAGCACCTGGCATACAATAAATGCGCAAGAAAATACCAGAGGTTGGCTAGGTTAAGTGCTGGGTCTCTCTGACTGCTTTTTGGGTATTTAACCCTGAAGACTTTCTGCTTTCTGCTCCCAGGTCTCCAGACCAGCGAAGATGCCAAGTTTTACGCCCTCTCAACCAGGTTTAAGCCGTTCAGCAATGAGAATGAGACCTTGGTGGTTCAGTTTTCAGTAAAACACGAGCAAGGCATTGATTGTGGTGGTGGGTATGTGAAACTCTTTCCTGCCACCCTGAACCAGGAGGACATGCATTCGGAATCCGAGTATTACATCATGTTTGGTAAGCTCGCCATAGCAGTTCCTGTCAGCCCCACAACGTCCTGATGAGAGCCACTGTAGTTGTTGGAAATGTTCAGATCTCCTGGAACTACATGAAGGGTGAAAAAGAAAAAAAGAAATTGTTCAGATGGACTTGGAATGGAAAATTTCTAGTATGATAGCTGCCCCCTCTCCCCACGCAGTAGGACTCTTCAAAGACCTGAGGAAAGCAACTCTGAACTTAAATGTTAATATAAATAGACCAAAGGGGTGGGGAGGGACATGGGACAGTATTAACAAGTCTACAGTACTGGGAGACAGTACCCAGTTCTCAGAAAAGGAGAAGGAGGTCATAAACCGTGCAGCCACTCTCAAAGGTACCAGCTACAGTAAGGTGCCGTACTCGGCCTCAGTGAGAGAAAGGCGCAGGAGGTCAGGGAAATGACCTTACTAAGCATCTGCAATGTGTCCAGGGTGTTGCATCTGTAACCTAAATATGTAACTAGGCCTCCTTGAGGTGGTCCAGCTCTTATTTAGCTCCAAATCTGAATTCATTTTCAACATTATCGATATTATAAAACCAATAAACAACAAACGATCCAGCTCCCAAAGCACAGATGAATACTGTAGATTTTACTGAATGTTTTTGTGCGAAGTCAGAGGGAAGAGTACACTGCATATCATACAGCAAAACTTCCTTAAAATTCTTTCTTTCCCAGGGAGCATCAGATCTCTCCTTTAAGCCCTTGCCAAAATCTTCTCCTTTAGCCTCTTTGCCTTTTTTCCATCTGCATCCTCCCCACCCTTCTTTTTTCTTTATCTTTCAGCCTCTTTTTTATGTAGAACCATGTATTAATAGCACTCTGAGCATCTAAAATGTGTGTCTTTGCCCATCTTTTTTTCTTCAGAATCTACCCTTCCCACAGAGAGTATATATGTAGATAGATAATGTGGTGGTGATTGTAGGGAAATTGGAAATAATTTTTTCAATGATTTTTTTTCTTTCGTGTGAGTAATATTTATTTCATGCTCAAACAACCCAACAAGACTGGGCTGTTAACATCTCCATTTTACAGATGAGGAAATGGAGGCAAGAAATTTGCCCGAGGTGAGTAAATGGAAAGCCAGAATTTGAACTCAGTCTGGCTCTAAAGCCTGTGATTTTTCTTCTACTCCACCCTTCTACTTCCCGGTATATAAATACTTTTTTAAAAGTCAGAATGAAAGACACACCTTTCTTCTTCTTTAAACCGCTATACGATCACGGCATGGAAGACATGCTTTTAAAATGGTATTGGTGAGGGGCTATGAGATCACAGAAGACGGCAGGCATGATGCAGTCCAAGTGGGAACTTTTGGGGGGAGTTATTAATTGTTGTGTGAAGAATAAGCTAGATTTGGCCTGGCACAGTGGCTCATGCCTATAATCCTGGCACTCTGGGAGGCAAAAGTGGGAGGATCGCTTGAGGTTAGGAGTTTTAGACCAACCTGAGCAAGAGCAAGACCCCATCTCTACTAAAAATAGAAAAAATTAGCCGGGTGTGGTGGCACATGCCTATAGTCCCAGCTCCTCAGAGCCCAGGAGTTTGAGGTTGCTGTGAGCTAGGCTGACGCCACGGCAGTCTAACCCAGGTGACTCAGTGAGACTCTGTCAAAAAAAAAAAAAAAAAGAAGAAGAATGAGCTAGATTTAAATAGGTGGAGAAGGAGAGGAAGGAAGTGTAATGAGGGCAAAGGAAACTGCAAAGGTTCAGAGTTATGAAATTTGAATGCAGGTAGAGACATGGTGAGAGGTGAGACTAGTGTGGCTAGGGCACATTGCACATGCACGTGTGTGTGTGTGTGTGTGTGTGTGTGTGTGTGTGTGTGTGTGTGTTGAGTAGTTAGACAGCAATAACATGGGAGGTAAGGTTGAAAATTAGGTTAAAATCTTTTCCTGGACCTTTGGCAGGTAAAGCTTTCTGGGCCAGAGACACTGATCAACTCTAGAGTTCCCTCTAGAGTTTTCACAAAGCATAAAGGGCCTTAGGCTCTATTTCTAGATAGGCTTGGGTTTGAATCCTAGCAATGCTGCTTATTAGCTGCTTGATGTTGAGCAGGCAAGCTGTTAACTTTTCTGAGCCACAATTTTCCCAGCTAAGAGTGGGGACAGTAACACCTACTTGTGAGAATTAAATGCCATGGTATAAAATGCCTGGCACAGGAGGGGCTTCTGGCTGGGTCTGGTCAGGAGATCAGAGAGAAGAGAGCTGTGCCCACAACTGAAAGTCAGCTTCTCTCCTGGCCGTGCTCTCCACAGGACTCTTTTTCTTCCAGGCTCTGGTAATCACTCCCTCTTGCCCCTTCAGGCTTAGGGGTGAGACCCCACTGCTGCTAGCCTAAGCATAACACTATTCCTCGTGTTTTCGCAATGTCCTGCCCCCACCTTTGCAAACAGTCCCTTTATTAAATCCTTCTCAAATAATCCGAAATTTGAGTGTGCCATCTTTTTCCTGCTGAGACCCTGATTAATACACAGATTGAGTCTGTCTTGGGTCTTGGCTTCAGAACAGGCAAATTGCCTTAAAGTGATGTGAAATCATGCTTTGGCGTTTAATTTCCAGGACCCGACATCTGTGGCTTTGGGAACAACAAAGTACAGGTCATCCTTCATTACCAGGGGAAATACCATGAGAACAAAAAGACCATCAAGTGCAAGGTAAGTGTGTGGGCTGTTCTGTAGCCTAAGGGGGGGTGATAAGCATTTTATATATGTTATCTCATTTAATCCTCACAAAAACCCAGTAAATACTATCATCTCCATTTTACAGATTAGAAAGTAGACCTAGAGAAGTGCTGTAAATTGCAAGAGTTCACAAAGGAGCAGCTGATTCAAAAGCCTAGGAAGTCATTTAAGGTCCTCTCTTGGAACAGTGCTTGGCATGGCCCAGATCCCCACTGCTAGATGATGAAGTGGAGCAGGGGTGGGTAGGGAGTGCTGGGCTTTGAAATGGGGGGTTGGTTTATCTCGGTAACATCAAGTTAGAGAGACCTAGGCTGGCTAGAGGATAGTAAGTGGATTTCATCAGCAATTCAGCAGGCATTCACCAAATGGTAACTCTGTGCTGGGCTTTGGGATGGGTACAGCATGGACTCTGACGTGGCCCCTGCCATGGCCCTAGACATGGCCTCTAACCTCATAGTAAGTGAAGGTAAGAGTCAAGCAAAGGCGAGTGATACCCAGGATGATGGGATAGAGGGGAGACCCTCTATCCAACCTGGAGGGTTAGGAAATGCTTCCTAGAGAAGGTTTCCCCTGTGCTGAGTTTTGAAAGATGAGCATGACTTTGTCTTGTGAAGGGGTGTGACAATTTCAGGAGGAACTGAATTCTTAGAAGAGGTATTCGCAGGAGAAAAGTCAAGGTGACTTGAGAAAGAGGTTCGGCACTGCTGGAACACAGGGGAAAGGCAGGAAGTGAGTCTAGAAAAGCCCATAGGGCCGGCGTCATTGGAGAACCTGTGTTCAGGCCCAAGGCCTTCCTTAGCAGGACTACACAGAGGCTGTACACACAGGGACTCCCTGAGGTCCTCCTCTGGGGCAGGCCTCATGCTGGGAGCGGGAAGCACAACAGATAAATTAGAGATGACTCCTCCCATTGAGAAGCTCACAGTCCAGTGAGATAGACAGAAAAACAGACAAGATTAGAGAATGATCAGAGCTACAGTAGAGAGAGGAATGAAGGTTAGGGGAGACCAGAGGAGTGTGTACTAGGAAAATGAGACCCAGAATCCCTATAGGGCTAACCAGAGAAACAGGATGAATGTGTGTGGTAAAGCGTGTTTGTGAATATGTGTGTGGGGTGATATTCAGGGAACTGAGGGTCTGGTACATTTAATTTCTTGAGATCTAAAGATGTTCAATATGGAAGTAAAATATACCCCCATTCCCTTTATAGATCAATAAAGACACTCACCTGTACACTCTGATCATTCGTCCCAATGCTACTTATAAGGTCAAAATTGACAACCAGAAAGTGGCAGCTGGGGATCTGGAGGAAGACTGGGACTTCTTGCCTCCCAGGAAAATAAAAGATCCCTATGCCCGGAAACCAAGGAAATGGGATGAACGACTGCAAATAGAGGATCCTGAAGATAAGAAACCTGAGGTCAGAGGTGTTTGGCTGGGAAGCAGGTGGGATCTCAGGTGTGGAGGTAGGAGAAGGAGGCTGGGGATGATGTGCAGAGACTGGGGCCATCCATCCCTCAAGGAGGCATCCAGCTACATACTGGTATCCAAAGAGGTGTGGAGGGAAGAAGGCCCCTACTTACCTTTGTCGAGGATCCATTGATCCTTTTGGTAGCATCTGTGAGCAGTGTGTTATGATCTCTCTTTTGTGGATAAGGAAACTGAAGCTTAGAAAATGAAATAACTTGCCCAGGCACACACATGTTAGAACCAAGATTTGAACCTACATCTCTCTGAATCCAGAGTTATCAATATGGGGAATGTGGAGTATATGCATTGATTCATTATAATTCTGGAAAGCTGTACTGGTTATAGCTATGAATAGAACAATCTTTGCCCGCTAGAGACTCAGAATCTAGTGGGAGAGGCAGATGAGAAAACAAAGATCATGCTGCATGATCAGAGCTGAGAGCCAGGGAAGCCAAAGCCTGTGAGAGCCTAAAAGAAGCTCCTAACCCAGCCTGGGTTGAGGAGGAGGCAGTTGTCTGAGAAAGACAAGAAAAATGCTCAAGTGATTCAGTTAACCTAGGGGTTGGGAACATAGACTCTGGGATCAGACAGAAGTGGGTTGAATCTGAGCTCTACCATTTACTAACTGTGAGACCCTAACCTACTAACAGTTAGGACCTGGGCCAGGAACATAACTGCTGGGAAAGTCAAGTTCATAAACAGAGATTATTAATATTATAATACCTATGTGTGAACGTTTTTGTGGAGATTAAATGAGCTAATAAAAAATACATAATATGGGCCAAGTGTGGTGGCTCATACCTGTAATTCCAGCACTTTGGGAG
>CAUYSK010033176.1:0-43948 GCA_963575035.1 Avahi laniger
AGTTGTATAATTATTTCATTATATATTACAATGTAATAATAATAGAAATAAAGTGCACAGTAAATGTAATGTGCTTGAATCATCCTGAAACCATCTGTTCCCCCACCACCAGGTCTGTGGAAAAATTGTTTTCCATGAAACCAGTCCCTGGTGCCAAAAAGATTGGGGATTGCTGATTTACGAAATTTCAAAGTGCAGCAGAAAGCTTCAACAACAGTTTAGGCCAAGCAAAAGAAAGAATTTCAGAGACTGAAGAATTTTGAATTAACTCAGTCAGTCAAGAATGTAGAACAAGGGGATGGGTATATATATACACAAAGAGTGCGATGTGCACCATCTAGGGGATGGACACGTTTGAAGCTCAAACTTGGGGGGGGGGGGACAAAGGCAACATACGTAACCTAAATATCTGTACCCCCATAATATGCTGAAATAATAACAAAAAAGAATGTAGAACAAAAGGTAAAGAATGAACAATCACTCAGAGAAATATGGGACTATGTAAAACAAGCTAATACAAGAATCATAGGTCTCCTTGAGGGAGAAGAAGAAAAAGCAAAAAACATGGAAAACCTATTTGAAGGATTGAGGAAAACTTCCCTGGTATTGCCAGAGATTTAGATATTCAGATACAAGATGGTCATTGAACGTCTGGAATATTCGTAGCAAATAAGACATCACCAAGACACACAGTCATCAGTCTGGCCAAAGTCAAAAAGAAGGAGAAAATCCTACAAGCTGCAAGATGAAAGCAACAACTAACTTGCAAAGGAAAACTCAACGGACTAACAGCAGACTTCTCAGCAGAGACCTTACAAGCCAGAAGGGATTGGGGTCCCATTATTAGTTTTCTTAAACAGAGTAACTGCCAGCCAATAATTTTGTATCCTGCAGTACTAAGTTTCATAAATGAAGGAGAAATAAAATGTTTCCCAGACAAACACAAAGAGAATTCGTCACCACTAGATCTGCCCTACACGAAATGCTCAAAATTGCTCTACAAATGGAACAGAACAATAGACACTCACCAGTGTAAAAACATGTGAAAGTTAAAGTTCACGACTCTTATAAAACAATAGCACAAGGGGGAAAACAAAATGACAAGATACCATTGAATATGTTGAACAGAACAGTATCTCACATATCAATACTAACATTGAATGTCAACAGTTTTAATGCTCCACTTAAAAATAAAGATGGGCTGAATGGAAGAAAAAACAACTCAACTATATGCTTTTTCCATGAAACCCATCTGACTTGCAAGGACTCTCATAGTCTCAAGGTAAAGGGATGAAAAAAATATTCCATGCAGATGGAAACGAAAAGCAAGTAGAAGTAGCTAGTCTTGTATGATATAAAATAGACTTTAAATCAAAAATGGTTAAAAAAGACAAAGATGGTCATTGCAATGATAAAGGGGGTAAGTCAGCAAGAAAATATAATAATCCTAAATATATATTCACTTAACACAGAGCTCCCAGGTTCATAAAAGAAATTCTACTAGATCTAAGCAAAGAAATAGACAATGGCGTCATAATAGCTGACGACTTCAACATGCCACTGACAGAACTGGATAGATCATAAAGGCAGAAAAACAACAAAGAAACACTAAACTTAAATGGGATTCTAAAAAAATGAAACTAACAGACATTTACATAACATTCTAACCCAAAACTGTAGGATATACATTCTTCTTATCAGCACATGGGACATCTTCCAAGCTAGATCCTATGTTAGGCCTCAAAACAAGCCTCAGAAAATTTATGGAAATCAAAATTACCCCATGTATCTTCACAATCCACAGTAGAATAAAATTAGAAATCAATTTCAAGGAGAACTTTCAAATCTACACAAAGTGATGGAAATTAAACAATCTACTACTGACCAATACTTGGGTCAATGACAAAATTAAGATAGAAATCAAAACATTTTTTTGAACTGAATGATAAAGAGGACACAAGTTTCCAAAATCTGGGATATAGCAAAAGAAGTGATAAAGGAGAATTTTATAGCCTTAAATGTTTTCCTCAAAATGACAGAGAGATCACAAATTAATAACCTAATATCACTTCTCAAGGAGTTAGACACAGAACAAACAAAATCCAAACCTAGCAAAAGAAAAGAAATAACAAAGCTCAGAGCAGATCTAAACAAAATGAAAATTAAAAAAGTACAAAGGATCAATGAAATCAAAAGGTGATTCTTTGAGAAGATAGACGAAATTGACAGACCTCTAGCAAGATTAACCAGAAATACAGGAGAAAGGACCTAAATAAGCTGAATCAGAAATGAACAAGGAGACATTACAATTCATACTTCATAAATATAAAATATCATCCTTGACTACTATGAAAACCTCTACACACACAAACTAGAACACCTAGAGGAAATGGATAAATTTTTGGAAATACACAACATCCCAAGCCTGAATAAGGAAGAAATAGAAATCCTGAACAGACCAATAACAAGTAGTGAGATTGAAATAGTAATAAAATATCTACCAACAAAAAAAGCCCCAGTCCAGGCAGATTAACAGCCAAATTGTACTATACCTACAAAGAACTGCACTTATTCTATTGAAACTGTCCCATAGCATCAAGAAGCAGGGAATCCTCCCTAACTCATTCTATGAAGCCAGTATCATATTGACACCAAAGCCAGGACAGGGCACAACAAAAAAGAAAACTACAGACTAATATCCCTTATAAATATAGATACAAAAATCCTCAACAAAATACTAACAAACTGAATTCAATAACACATCAAAAAGATAATTCACCATGATCAAGTGGGTTTCATCCCAGGGATGTAAGTTTGTTTCAACAGATCCAAATCAATAAAGGTGGTTCACCACATAAACAGAAGTAAAAACAAAGACCATATGATCAACTCAATAGATGCAGAAAAAGCATTCAATAAAATCCAGCACCTCTTCATGATAAAAGCCCTCAACAAACTAAGCACAGAAGGAACATACCTCAAAATTATATTAATAAAAGCCATGTATGACAAAATCACAGTAAACATCATACTGAATGGGGAAATGTTAAAGCATTCTGCATAAGAATTGGAACAAGACAAGGGTGCCCACTGTCATCACTTCTATTCAATATAATACTGGAAGTCCTAGCTAGAGCAAATCAGGCAAGAGAAAGAAAGAGAGGGCATTCTAATTGGAAAAGAGGAGGTCAAACCATCTCTGTTTGTCAATGATATGACCTTGTATTTAAAAAACCCTAAGGACTCTACCAAAAGACTCCTGAAATTGATAAATAAATTCAGCAAAGACTCAGGTTAAAAATCAATGTACACAAATCAGTAGCATTTCTACAAACTAATAACAGTGAAGCTGAGAGTCAAAGCAAGAACTCAATACCATTTACAATAGCTGCAAAGAACATAAAATACCTAGGAATATACTTAACCAAAGAGGTGAAAGATTTGTGCAAGGAGAACTACAAAATGCTGATGAAAGAAATTATAGATGACATGAATGAATGGAAAAACATCCCGTGCTCATGGATTGGAAGACTCAACATTGCTAAAATGTCCATACTGCCAAAGTGATTTACAGATTCAATGATATTCCCATCAAAATATCAATGTCATTTTTTACAGATATAGAAAAAATAATCCTAAACTTCATATGGAACCAAGAAAGAGCCCCAATAGCTAAAGCAATCTTAAGCACAAAGAACAAGTCTGGAGGCATCACATTACCTGACTTTGAACTATACTACAAGTAACCTAAACAGCATGGTACTGGTATAAAGCTAGAGTGATAGACCAATAAAACAGAATGCAGAACACAAAAATAAAACCATGTAGCTACAATCAACTGATTCTTGACAAAGCAGACAAAAATACACTGGGGAAAGCCTACTCTATTCAATAAATGGTGCTGGGAAAATTGGACAACTACATGCAGAAGAGTAAAACAGGCTACCTATCTCTTGCCATATACAAAAATTAACTCAACTTGGACTAAAGACTTAAGTGTAAGACCTGATACCATAAAAATTCTAGAAGAAAACATAGGAGAATCTCTTCTAGACATTGGCCTAGGCAAAGAATTTATGACTATGACCCCAAAGGCAAACATGGCAACAATGAAAATAAAGAAATGGGACTTGATTATACTAAAAAGTTTCTGCGCAGCAACGGAAATAATCAATAGCATTAATACACACCCTACAGAATGGGAGAAAATATTTTCAAGCTATACATCCACTGAAGGAATAATATCTAGAATCCACAAAGAACTCAAATCAATAAAAAAAAAACCCCATTAAAAAGTGAGCAAAAAGCATGAACAGAGTGTTTTCAAAAGAAGATAGACAAATGGCCAAGAAATATATGAAAAACTGCTCAATATCTCTTATCATCAGGCAAATGAAAATTAAGATTGCAATGAGATACCATCTTATCCCTATCAGAATGGCCATTATTAAAAAATAAAAAAACAATAGATGTTGCTGTAGATGCAGTAAAAAGGGAATCCTTACACATTGTTGGTGGGACTGTAAATTAGTACAACCTGTATGGAAAACAGTATGGAGATTCCTCAAAGAACTAAAAGTACACCTTCCATTTGGTCCAGCAACCACATTACTGAGTAACTACCCAGAAGAAAAGAAGTCATTACATCAAAAAGACACTTGCACCTGAATGTTTATTACAGCCAATTCACAGTTTTAAAAGTATGGAATCAACCTAAGTGCCCATCAATTCATGAGTGGATAAAGAAAATACACACACACCATGGAATACTACTCAGCCATATAAAAAAATAAAATAATGTCTTTTGGAGCAACTTGGATGGAACTGGAGACCATTATCCTAAGTTAACTATTTCAGGAATGGAATAACAAATACCACATGTTCTCACTAATAAATGGGAGCTAAAGTATGGGAGCTAAAGTACATATGATCATAAAGTGGTGTAAAGGACATTAGAAAGTAAGAAAGGGGGAGGGTGGGAAGGGGCTGAGGGATAAAAATTTACCGTCAGGTACAATGTACACTATCCTGGTGATGGGCACACTAAGAGCTCTGACTTCAGCATTATA
This sequence comes from Avahi laniger, assembly GCA_963575035.1. Lineage (NCBI taxonomy): Eukaryota > Metazoa > Chordata > Mammalia > Primates > Indriidae > Avahi > Avahi laniger. The sequence continues at coordinate 5,070 of CAUYSK010033176.1, forward strand.
CAATTCATCCATATAACAAAAACACTTTTACCTCTTAATATTTTGAAATAAAAAAAAGGAAAACTTTTAACCTTCATTTCTGAAGCTCATTTTTGTGGGTATATAGTTCCAGGTTGGCAGTTTTTTCCCCTCTTCTACTTTAATGATATTGCTCCTCTGTCTTCTCACTTGCATCCTTTCTGATGTACTGTTATCTTTAACTTTTTTTCTATGTACATAATGTATCCTTTACTCTGTTACTCGGGCTGCTTTCAAAATTTTCTCTGTCATTGGCTTAGAGGAGTTTGATTATGATGTGCCTTAGTGTAAGTTGTCTTTGTATTTTTTGTGTTTGGGGTTCACTGAACTTCTTGGATCTGTCAGTTTATCATTTTCATCAAATTGGGAAAAATGTTTGCCATTATTTTTCAATTTTTTTGTCACTCGTGTCTTTTGCCTTTTTTGAGACTCCAGTTACATGCATATTAGGCCAATTTAAGGTATATCATTGCTCTGTTTATTTTTTGTTCTTTTTTTTTAATCTCTGTGCTCCATTTTATATAGCTTCTATTGCTATCTTTATCATCACTAATCTTTTCTTCTACAATGTCTAATCTACAGTTAATCTCACTTGTTAATCATCTTGGTCATTGTAGTTTTCATGTCTAGATATTCATTTGGATCTTTTCTTTTAAGTTTCCGTGTCTCTACTGTCCGTTTGAACATGTAGAATACAGTTATAATGACTATTTTGATGTGTGTGTTTCCTAATTTTAACCTCTGTATCAGTTCTAGGTTGTTTTTAATAGATGGATTTTTCTCCTCATCATAAGTCATATTTTTCTGTTCCTTTACATGAGGGCAATTTTTTCACTGGATGACAGAAATTGTGAATTTTATCTTTCTGCCTGTTGGATATTTTTGTATTCCTGTAAAATTCTTGAACTGTGTTCTGTGACACAGTTACATTACCTGGAAACGGATTCTTTTAACTCTTACTTTTAAGATTTGTTAGGCTGAACCAGAGCAGTGTTTAGTTTAGGGTTAATTATTCCCCATTACTGAATCAAGACTCTTCTTGGTTCTCTATATAATCCCTGTGAATTATAAGATTTTCCAATCTTGCTTATAAAAATGAGTGTTAATCCCTGTCCTGTTTGATTTCTGGGCATCGTTATCTTTACTTCTTTTGGACGGCTGTTTCCTGGGCCCTGGGTAGTTTTCTCAAATTCCACTGAATATTCAAGGGAGACTCTCAGCATATCTCTTGAGTTCTGTGTGCAGCTCTCTCCTCTCCAGTACACTGTTCTGCAAATTGTAGCTGTCGTGGTGTCCATGAAATCTCATCTTTCTCTCCTCAAATGAGGTTGTCTTCCAGGTTCTGCCTGGATTTACCCTCCTTGTATCACAGCCTGGAAACTCTTTCAAAGCAATAAGATTGGGCATTTGCAGGTCTCACCTTATATATGTGTCCCATAATTCAGGTATCACTGTTTTCGTCACTCGATGTTCAGTGTCTCAATAATCATTTTTTCATATACTTTGTTCAAGTTTTTGGTTGTTTCAGGTGGGAGGGTAAATTCAGTCCCTATTAGTCCATCTTAGCTGACAGCAGAAGAATTAACACTCTTTTTTTCTGGTCATAGATAATATAGTAAAAGTATTTAAAAACTTAACATACCCAGTGCCAGCAAAAATGTTCTTGTGTATATTGCTGTTTTTTTTTAATTACTGTTGATGATGTAAATTGATACAAACCTTTTAGGAAGCGACTTGGCAATATTTATTAAAATACTTAAAAATATTTCTACTCTATTATTGAATAATTGAACTTCTTATAATCTAGCATAAGGAAAAAATAAATATGCAAATGCTTTATTTATAATAATCTTAATAGCAAGGTTATATATAATAAGAGAACATTAGTAAAAACCTAAATATCCAGTAATAGACACACAGGTCAATAGTATATGGTCATGTAATATATAATATATAGCATATGGTTATGATATCTGTAAAGAGTATGTAACAATAGAGATAAATGCTTATATTGTTATAAAATAAATATTAATAAATATAATAAATAAATTAAATAAAAATTTGTGCCACTAAAAAATCCTAGAAGCAAATACATAAAAATATTATCACTAAATACATATCTTTGTTTGTATTTGGGAACCAGGATTATGGATAAGTTTTCATAATGAGGAAAAAACCTTTAAAGAGATTGTCATCATAATCTTGGGTTTACGGTACTTTAAAAAAGAAACCAGTCTCTGTAAGTCCTTTAAAAAAAGTAGGTAGATTTTCAGGGTGGAAGTTGTTAATGAGTAAACTTAGCAATTTTATTTAAGTTAACCAGACAGCAAGTAGCAAGTGGCCATCACTATTATATACAGATAGCTTGAAAGGACTTAGTTAAACAAGTAAGAATTTTTGGACTGAGAAAAGAAACTAATGCAAACGGATAACTGCCAGGAGTTATAGTGGTTTACAGACTGGGTTTAAGAGTCAGGCATGCTTCTGCTCAAATTTTTGCTTTACCACTTCTGAGCTGAGAGGTTGGACAAGTTATAATATTTAATTTCTCTGAACCATAATTTCCTCACTTATAAAATGAAGGTAATAATAGTGTCTGCTTCACAGGGCTCTTGTGAAATTAAGAGAGAATTTAGCTTTCAGTGCTAGATATTATTAGCAAGCAGAGTATGTTAATGATAATGATAATGACAATAATTCTAGCTGTCATTCTTTGGGTACTTACCATGTGCCAGATGCTCTTTCAGGTGCTGTACCTATATTAACAAACTCTATTCCTCACAATATCCCTATAAGGTAGGTAGTATTGTCATCCCTATTTTTCAGATGAAGAAACAGGCACAGAGATGATAAGCAACTTGCCCAAGGCCACATAGTTATTAAGAGGTAGAGGAGTAGAAGTGGAAAGGCCTAAATTAGGAGGCTACTGTAGTAGCCCAGAGAAAACAGTTACTTGAAATAAGATTATGGCAGTGGAGATGATGTGAGTAGTCAAACAGTATGGTACATTTATGTCTTTAGTTTTGCCAACCTATAAAAAGGCTATTGATTCTGACCAGTTGCAGAAGCCATTGGCAACTAAGAAAATTTTAAACTCCTCTAGAACTTTATGCATATATCTTGGAATAAAAGATTTTAATCTAAGTAAATTGTAGATTTTATTAACAATACTTAAGATGTACAAAATGGAAGAAAATAGCTGAGTTCATCAAGGAGAACCCGGTTGTTTACTAATTAGAACCTTAGAATTATCTACTCCATTATTTAATGACTAGAGTTAGCTACTTCAATAAAGAGACTATTAAAACCACAAGAAAGGGGTAAAGTATGTTAGTCTTCTACATTAATTACACCTGTTAGAGCCTAGTGGTGAGAAACATGAGTTCATTATAACCAATATATTTTCTTCTACTTTGTGGAATCATACCGTAATTGTAGACAAAATACTTAAGCAAAAATAAATAGCCTCTTGAGTGTTATCAGTATTAATCTAAACCTACAATGTAAGTGAAAGTTGAAATTCCCAAATGCCTCACCAAAACAAAACACATCTAAAATATTCTGTAATATTTGTTCATACACTCTGTTTAGGGGACAGAGCTTTGACCCTTTCTTCTGATAACCTACTAATAGGCTAACTGGGGTCATGATGTAGTCCATGGTCAAGAAGAAGCAAGTCTTATTGACAAAGAGAAAGAAAAATTGGATTTCAGGATCATGTGTGACCTTGCTAGGTTTAGAGCATTAGGTTTACAGATTTGGTCTTTAAAAGAAATTTCATTATCTGTGAAAATAAACCAACTCTTGTAATTTGGGCACACTGCCACCAGGTGATGCCTCGGTGACAGTCCAACAGAGATTCATGTCATAGGTTAATTTGAAGGAGACAAGGTGAAAAACATAAACTTGTAACAGACACATTTTACATAAAATAAATGCTATATAGAATGGTGAAGATTTGAAGCAAATTTTAAAGTAAAAAAATGTATAATTTGACGTTGGTAGATGCCCAACTGGATTCTTTATCATTTCATTATGACCTTCATTTTATACACAGATTTTGGTCGAAACGTTTCTATCTCATTCTGATTAAGGAAATACAGACTCTAAACCCTTTTGGGACATATATTTTCTTCCAGAGTTTTAACATAGCTTATAGCATAATTCATTTAATATGCTTTACTGAGATGCCATTAACTTCTCTTTTTCCTTCTCACGGGCATAGCCTGCTTAAAGGTAGCATTATAGTTGTCTCGGTTTTACTTTCAGGAATTTGTATTTTGCTTTAAAAGACCCCATTTCATTGTTCTTTCTCCCATATTGCAAGAAGAGGAAGATATACAAGACAAGCTTGCCCAAGAGAATATATGGCTTTATCTTAGTCTGTTTTGTGTTACTGTAACAGAATACCTGAGACTGGGTAATTTATAAAGAAAAGAGATTTATTTCACTCACTGGATTTTACAGACCGGGAAGTATGAGAAACCTGGCACTGGTATCTGCTCAGCTTCTGGTGAGGGCCACATGCTAGATCAAAACAGGGCAGAGAAGGTCAAAGGGGAAGTGGACAGGTGAGAAGAAGGGGACCAAATAGGAGAATTGAACCTTGCTTTCTCACAGCCTGCTCTCTGGGAAACTAATCCAGTCTCGGGAGAGCAACTGACTCACTATGAGGAGAATAGCACCAAACCATTCATGAGAAATTGGCCCCCATGACCCAAACACTTCCCTCTAGGCCACACCTCCCAACACTGCCACACTGAGCATCAAATTTCAACATGAGTTTTGGTGGGGACAAACCAGGTGTTTTTCCATGTTTATACACCACAGCAAGGTCTGTTTCCATGTTTATATATAAAGAAAAGACTTTCTTTTTTTTTTTATTTCAGCATAATATGGGGGTACAGATGTTTAGGTTACGTGTGTTGCCCTTGTTCCCCCTCCCCCCCTCAGCCCAAGTTTCAAATATGAAGAGGAGACTTTCTAATGTAATCCTAAGGAAGACTAAAAATCTTCCTCAACCATATGTTTTCTAATTGAACATAACGGGTTTAAAATAATTTTATGTGATATATTATTTACTTTCTTTTGACCAAGCTAAACTAGCAAAATTCAGCAATCCGCATTTTTTATATACTACTCTAACAAGAAAATTCTTCAGAATTTGTAACAGACATGTTGCTTACCTAAAGCCAGATATTTAAGATTTATTTTTAAGGAGGATTTGGAACAGATATTTAAACAGATATCATGATATCAGGTTAACATGCTAGGAACATGTTAAAATCTAGGAACATGCTATGAATAGGTCAAAATCTGGGATTGCATTAGAGGCAGTAATCAGGAATTGGAGTTGAGTTGCCTGTTTATAATGAAAACACAAAAGTTAGAGAAGGCAGAAACTTGGGGTGAATTAACAAGAATGTAACCTCAATAGCAACATTGAAGAAAGTGCCCATTAGTGCTAATAGCCCAATAGTACAGAAGAATTTAAGAACTACCATGCTGATACCTCGTGGTCCACTTAGACAGGTGTTCTATTGGCAAAGTGAACCTAGAACCAATGATAATAATCAGTAAAAATATGCTAGGTACTTTATATAATTATCTCATGTAATCTTCACTATAATCCTATGAGATACTAATAATGTTATGATCTCTGGTTTATAGATGAGAAATCTGAGACTTTGAGAGGTTAAGTGATTTGTCTAACATCTCACATTTTTTAAGCGTCAGAGCAGGGATTCTAACCAAGATAGCCCATAACAGTGTTTGTTGACATCAACATTGAGGATTAGGTATATCATAGCTTCTTCTAAGTGATAGTGATCATTCATACATTTGTCCAAATCCCTTTTGAGTTAATAAATATTAACTTTGGGATTAAGGAGTTGTTTAGGATTGGTTAAAGCAGGTCAAAGGATTATCTGCAAGGGCAGAACCAAGGACAGGGAGGCGAAGGAGGATCAGGGATGTCGTATATAGCATGCTAAAAATTATGCTAAAATGAGTTAATGTATAGTCCTCTGAAGGTCTCATACAGGAACAGGGATTTTGGAAAAGACTGAAGGTCAAGTTACCAGAAGGAAGAGAGTCAAGTGAGTTTCCTCCTCCCCCATTTCTCTAGTCACTTTATATGCATTTCTTAGGGCTTTCTCTAATTCAAGACTGAGATTGGAGTGAGCAGAACTACACATCTCATTCCAGCTGCAACTCACTTCAATAGTTTAGTATGTGGTAAATTAAAGTGCTTTTACAAGTTTCTGATACATGTCTTGATGATACCCAGCATTTCATTGTCCCCAGCATCCAAATTTAGCATTTATTAATAATTCAGGTAACGTTTTCAGGAAATAGACTATGAAGATTCTCATGGCTCTTTCCTGGATCCTGATCAGGGTTTTTTTTTTTTTTTAAATTCATGTTATACTTTGAGCTATTTAATCCCCAAGTTCATTGCCTTGTTCTAGATCCTGAGTTAAAACATATCTCATGCTTGGTTTATTTACAGATTGGTAAGGATGTCCTCTACTCTAGCCTAATGATCTTGAACTTTAGTAGAATAATTTGTACCTTTGGCCATTTGACTGTGCCTTTCCTCCTCTATATTGTTTATAAGCATTTCAAATAGCAGTGACTACAAACTGGCCTGGAACTTCAGAAGTCTCCTCTGGAGTTCTCTTGAACAGAAATTATATTTGCAGTCTGCCAGTGCTTTAACAGAGGCATGTTTTGTTCAAAACTCCCCTACTTTCTTCTTGTTTTCCTTCTATAATCTTTAATATATATCATCCAGTCCTGGTGATTTATCAACATACATACGGTAAATTTGGCTCAGATAAATCTGAGTATTGGCTATAATTTAACCAATTACCAAGTGTCATTTCAGGGATAGCTTTGGAATACTAATCACCATAAAATATCTGCTAGTATAGACTGACACAAAAAAATCCATGCAATATGTCAGATATCTCTTTACCCGCAATTATCAAGGAATTTAATGATTTTTCAAATGGCTTCCTACATTTTATATATTCTTTATTATTTTATTTTGCTTTTTGAGAGGACAGAGGTATAGTAAAGAGGTTAACATTTATTGACTACCTAATGCTATAATATTACTGGCATGGAGAATAGTTCCTGGCACAGAGTAGTTGCTCACTAAATGCTTATTAAATGAATAAATGAATGAATGCCAGGTATTGTGCTTGTCACTTTATATATGTGATCTTATTTACTCTTACAACACTCCTACATGAGGTATGTTCTATTTTCCCTCATCTATAAAATGGAAGAATAATAGTACCTATTTTATAGGATTGTTATAAGGATTGAATGACTTAATATACATTAAATAATTAGGACAGTTCCTGGCAAATAGTAAGCACTATTTAAATATTATTATTATTATTATTATTGTTTTTTTCTAGTGTTACTTATGAAGTCACTGAAGTACAGAGATTTTAAGTCATTTTCCCAAGTATTACACAGGGAGTTAAAGGATTAGAACAAATTTCTAAACTTCATGCTCTCTCTTCTAAATCTTTTACCTCCTTTTGGCCTTGGATTTCCTGTCAAAGTACTCTATAAAATGATATGTTTGCTTTATTTTCATGTATACCTAGCTTACTTTGTAGACATCCCATTTTTCTTACTTAGACTATCCTTCTTTAATTTGGTTGTACATGACCTTTTTCACTTAATAGGTATCCTGATTTTCAGGACACATTTTTCCTGGAGTCCAATACATTCTTTTAAATAATTATAAAATTTCTCATTGGCTAATTATTAAAATATTTCTTTTTCTAATCTTTTCTGTAATGAATTGAGTTTTCCTTCTCATCCCTCTTAATTTTGGAAGTTCTCAATTAATACTTGATTTGAGATATAAGGAAAATGAGGTATAAGGTACAACATTCCTTACTGACACCAGTGGGTTTGAATAATTTATTTGCACTTGGTAGTTCACTGTACAGAGTCTGATTCTCAGTTCCATTCCTTCTGTCATTCATGCATATGGTGAATGTAATTTTTCACAACATAGTCATTTTAATTAACCAGTATAGACACAAAGCAATTTAGACGAGTTGTAATTCTTCCCTGTATTCTTTTAGAATGCAGAGCATGGCAGGCAAACTTTGGTGAAGTGGAGATTTCTCTATAAAAAAAAAAATTAGGCTGTGGACATATTGCTCAAATTGAAATAGATGTAAAAAGAGATGCACAGGATATTCAAATTAATGATATAATAACTGAATATGTCCAAGCATTCTGATAGTTTTCTTCAGTAAATTTACTGAATATTAGTGAAAAGGATTTGAATGATTCTGATTGGGAGTGGAGAGGGTAGTGGGTAGAGGGATGGCCGTGGCCTAAATGGTTGGATGATAGACCAGACTAGGTAGGGTAAGGTCAGATTATGGAGGCCTCAAATGTCTGATAAAGAAGTTTGAACTTTCTTTTCTTTGTTCTTTACATTAAAAATGTCTTCAGGTTCTAAGAATGAACTTCTAAAATTCAAGATTGATTGGCTTCATATACCCAGCGTTAAATCTTCAGAATTCCATCTAAAACCAAAACCTGTATTTCAAAAATAATCTTTAAGGTTGTGCGATGATGAGAGTTTTTCATCAGGCAACACTGACATGATGAGAAAAAGCTAGAGATATTTCGGAGATCTTGGCACAACTTCAAAGAGCGATAGAACAGAATGCTGAAAACTCTTCCAAGTTTTGGAAAGCAGCAGTTTGGCGGAGACCCACACACTGAAACGAGAGGCTTCCTTGAAAACGATTTAAAAGTCTTTTCCTATTTTGGAATTCTAAACGATGGCAAAATTCGTATATGCCTAAAACTCAATACTGCATCAGTTTTCCTCCCCAAATGACTCCCCAGCCAGCCTTTCTCTGTTAGCACTGATAAATGATTCCTGAGGTATTTGCAGTAAGCTTCTCAATAAGCTGCCCCATAGCCCATCTAAATGCTGTTTATATATATTCTGGAACGAATCCCTTTCATCCCTATCTCTTATATTTGTTTTTGTTTTGCAGAACGAAAACGGTGAAGCAACTTACAGATTTGGGGACGTATCGCCAAAATGACCTATAGTTAGCCTGGTGTCTCTTTGCAAGATTTTGGTACCCAAAGCAGCGGAACCGGGATTTAGCATCCTTCCTCTGATCATACATTTCTTAAAGCAAGCGTTCTGCACTTTAGACCATTATCTCTTCCCTATCCAACACCTCCTCCCAGCCCGCCCCCCGGTTCCTTCCCACTCTCTACCTCCGCCCCCCCACGCCCCCAGCCTGCGCATGCGTCCTAAGAACCCCCTACACTCGCGGCTCAGGCTGCGAGTATTGTCGGGGGCTATTCTCTCTCCCAGGAACATGGCGGCGAGTCAGGGAGGTGGTGGTAACAGTGGGGGCGGCGGTTGTGGTGGAGGTGGAAATAGTGGTGGCGGTGGCGCGGCCGGAGGGGGAGGTGGCGGAGCCGGAGGGGGAGGTGGCGGCGGCGGTGGGACCCTGGTGGTGCCCATCCCGGTACCGACTCTTTTTGGTCAGCCGTTCCCTAACGGGCCGCAGTGGAACCCGGGGAGCCTGCAGCCTCAGCACACCGTGAGGAGCCTGGACAGGGCCCTGGAGGAGGCGGGCAATTCTGGCATCCTGAGCCTCAGTGGCAGAAAACTCCGAGACTTCCCGGGCAGCGGCTACGACCTGACGGACACCACCCAAGCAGGTGACAGGACGGGGGGAGGGGAAGCTGGGCTGAGAAGGAGGCGGTGGAGGGAGTGGGTGGCTGCGTGGCTGCGTCGTCGGACTCTGCTGGTCTGGGCGGGTGCGCGGGGGCGGCGACACTAACAAAGTCGGAGCAGCGGGTTCTCCTGACCGTGAGGGGCGAAGCAGGGAATAAGGGCAGAGGGGGGAATGCTGACCGAAGGATGTACGCAACTGGATGGGCTGTTAGGGGCGAAAGAGCATTATTGTTAAAGCGAGTTTCCCCCGTAAGGGTGGGAGGGAGGTATTGACACCTTCCTTAACGTATTTCTTTCAACTCTCCTGGATATTCCCATCCTTCCCGAAAAAAAACAAAACAAAACCAGACAATACTGGTCTGGTTTAAGGAATCTACATATTCCTTAAAGGCATGTGTGCTTGCAAGATTGGCATACCCCTTTTCAGAGTATAGCAGCAGGATTGCCATGGTTTTTCCGTGTTCTTATTTTGTGTGGCTTAATCATCCTGGGATAGTTTGGCTTCTTTCTTGTCACGTATGCCTTTAAAGACTGAGATTTTTCATTTTCCTGGTGTTGAGAAGGTAGTGGCAGTTAAATTAGTATTTGCTGCAGTGCCAAATTAAATCATCAATCACTTATGTGTGTGGTTACTAGGGGAACGATAATCCTTGTTTTGAGTTATCCTGGAGTCTTAATTTTTATTGCAGAAATAGCCAAAAATTTTAAGGACGCTTTTGAGAAAAAATTAACTCCATTCCTTATGGAGTTGTGGATTAATGGCTTATCATTTTGGATGAGAAATTGACTATTGTAATGTCTTCATATACTCACTGGTAGTCTTTGTTGTGGGTGGCATTTTTTCTTAGGAACAGATTCTCTTATAAACCAATACTGAATTATTTTAGGTATGTTTTGGTTTAATGAAAGGGTTTTTTGCTTTTTATAATCTTTAAATTTGTTATTTATGTGTCTGTTTTCATGTGCTTTGCTGAAATAAATCTTGGACAAAATTATTTTAATAGATGTAGTGATTTTGAAACAATATACTAAGTAAATTCACCCATAATGAGAAGTAGTAAGAGATCTCTTATTTTTAGAACAAGACAATTTCAGTGTATTCAGTTTCCAGATATTAAATCAGGATATGTGTGTTGGAGCAGGGTGGGGAGAGGAAGAAAACCTAAAATTGAAGCTGTCCACCCAGTGATTCTTTTAGGAATTATCCTAAGAACTATGAATTTGTAATTGATCACCAATTTTATATTTTGGAAAGCACTTTTGAGTATTTACTCCTTCACTCTGAACAGATTTCCTAAATAATACATTCATATATTTATGACTATTGGCAAGATATTATTCTCCTTGGTGTGTTCTTCAAAGGCTTCAAGAAAAATGATTTTAGACTGCATCATTATAGGGATATATTGTTCTTGTTTGTTGTTCTTTATAACCTATCAAGGATCCTTCTATCTGCAGAACAAAGTTTAAGCACCCTAGCTTGGCATTCAGGGCTTTCACTGTCTGGCTCCAGTTTATTATTGCAACCTTATCTTCCAAAACACTCCTGCATAGAACCCTTTCTTTCAACTAGGTCAACTCTCTGTCCCTCAGATATGTTTTGTGCATTTCTGCCTCATCTTTATACAAGATCATCTGCATGCTTGGGATTTCCCTCTTTTCGCCACCTATTTAATTTTGTTCAAGGTCCAATTCTTCCAAGAAGCTGTCTCCAACTCCCTTAGTCCATAGCAGTCTCCTATTTCTTTGAATTCCCATGACACTTATTGTCTACACTTACTTGGCAGTGCTGGCTTTATTTTCTTCTTACGTTTCTGTCTTGCTATCCCTGAGAAGATGGAGAGTCCCTTTATAGGCTGTCAATAAGCCATATTCTTGTTCAGTCTTCTCATTATATATTCCTTTTATTATATTTGTTAGTATTTCTCATAAATATGAATGTCATCTTATGCATTATAACCTTTGGCTTTAAGCTTTCAGTTGGTTTTCTGAGACAAGCTTCAGCACAAACCATAACCATATTTGTTCATGGTAAACATTCATTCATCATAAACTTCATTTTACTTTTTCTTCTCACTTGAATGCATGTTTCTTGTGGAAATACTTCAAAATCAGATAAGAGTAAAAAATATCTACTGCTGCTCTTTTTTCATTTAAATGAGATATCTGTGGGTGACTCATTTGCCATTTGTTTTTGACAAAATTTAGCCAGGAAGTTTTTAGGAGCAATATTTTTGAATGTAAAGAGACTAGTATTCATTATGTGTAAATGAAAGTAGGTACACCAGAACTAAGGAAAAACAGAGCATGTTTAAGATTATACATACATACACATACATATACACACAGCATATTCTCTGTTTGATGAAAAGGGCCTGTTTTGTGATATTGTTATACTTAAAATGACTCTCAGTGGGATAATGTTTCAGAACCAAACTGATTAGTTAGACAAGCATATATGGTTTATTGGATTGGGAAGAGGCTAGAGGAAGGGAAAATAGCTAAGAAGCTATTATGTTAATCTAGGTGAGAGGTGATGAGAATCTGGGTTGAAACAATATTGAATAAGAGGAAATTGATAAATTTCAAAAGAAGTGGGAGGGCTTTTTGCATTATTTTGCCGTTCCACACATATACTTAAGATGGAATAGACTAGTGGTTTGCCACTGTGGCCTAACATTGAAATTGCAAGGGAGTTTTTTTTTTTTAACCTATCCCTGGGCCCCACCCCAGACCGATTAAACCAGAATCTCAGGGGCCAAGGGACTTTCAAAAATAAAATTTCCCAAGTGATTCTAATGTACTGTCAGAGTTGAGAAACCCTAAAGTAGCTCGGATTTTAGAAACTCAAGAAATATTTATTGTTTGAGTGAATGAGAACATTGATAAAGGTTTAGTGATTAACCTTAAAGCCACTTGTCAAGAGGGTCAAAACCAAAACTAGGAACTAAGTGCTCAAGTTCTAGTTCAATGTTCTTTTCAGGAGAGTTGTGTGAAGCAGAGACTCATTTTTTCCATCATATTGTGTCTATTCATCACATCATATTGTGAATTGAAACTTACTGGGAACGTTAGTTTCCGTGCATAACTCCGGTTTACATTTCATATTGCTTGATAAATTTGCATAAATAGTGCCCCCAAAATATGTACCAGCAAAATCTTGTTTTCTCTGTTAACAGGCTTGCTGTGACAGAAAATGGATGGTAGGCAGCTGTGGGCAAAGTTTATCTTTGGTGTCTTTTTAGCTGTCTCTGCATTTCTGGTGTCTGTTCTTCACCTGCCCCTCCCTCGGTCCCTATCAAACTTTCCTCCTTCTTTCTCTTTCCCTCTTCAGCCTCACTCCCCTAACTTACTGGAATCCTGCTCAAAGCCAAGTGATCATCATAGTCACTCTAGAAGATTAACATTTAAAAGGGGGAATTTGTTGATTTACTTGAATCTCCAATTGTTGGTTTGTGCTCTTGACCTTTTTGAGTAGATCTGCCTTCCAGATACTCCTTGGGTAAAATTTTCACCCACATAAGGACATAAAAACAGGGATCAGAAATTTGGTAATCCTTTTCAGTAAAGTAGCTGACTAGTGCTGTGTCAAGGAAAGAAGCCAAGCTCTTTAAAATAATTTTAAAGAGATTTATTCTGAGCCAAATTTGAGGACCATGACCTGGAGCCACGCCCAAGAAGCCTTGAGTAAGTGGACTCACTATGGTTGGGTCACAGTTTTATACATTTCAGGGACACAGGGATTACAGGTAAAGTCATAAATCAGTATGTGGAAGGTATACATTGGTTTGGCCTGAAAAGGTGGGCCATCTCGAAGTGGAGTGGGGATCTTACAGGTTATAGGTGGGTTTAAAAATTCTTTGACTAGTAATTGGTTAAAGACATGAAGCTTTGTCTAAGGGCTTGGAATGTGTTTTTTTTGTTTTGTTTTGTTTTGTTTTTTTTTGAGACATAGTCTCACTGTGTTGCCTGGGCTAGAATGCCATGGCGTCATCCTAGCTCACAGCAACCTCAAACTCCTGGGCTCAAGCGATCCTCCTGCCTCAGCCTCCCGAGTAGCTGGGACTACAGGCATGTGCCACCATGCCCGGCTAATTTTTTCTATATGTTTTTAGCTGTCCGATTAATTTCTTTCTATTTTTAGTAAAGACGGGGTCTCGCTCTTGCTCAGGCTGGTTTCGAACTCCTGAGCTCAAACAATCCACCCGGCCCACGTTGGCCTCCCAGAGTGCTAGGATTACAGGCGTGAGCCACCGCGCCCAGCCCATCTATGGGTTTTAATTTGCATTTCTTTGATGGCTAATGATGTTGAATTTCTTTGGAGGGTTTATTACCCATTCACACATCATTTTTTGTGAAGTGCCCTTGAGGTCTTTTTGCCCTGCGTCAGTCAGGGTGTCTGTGAGCAGTGCTGGCGGGAGGGGGGTGGTTTGCGCCAGTGACGATGAACACGCTTCATGCACTTATCTGCCGTCGACATCTCTTTGGGGAAGTGTCTGTTCGGCTCTTGCCCTTGCCCTTTTTATCACCGAGCCGGCTCTTGCCCTTGCCCTTTTTATCACCGAGCCGTGAGAGTTCTTCGTGTATTCTGGCTGCAGGTCCTTTGCTAGGTGTGTGCTTTGCAAGTGCCTTCCGCGGTCTCTGGCTTCTTTTTCACTGGACAGGGTCTTTTGAGGAGCAGACGTTTTACATTTTGATCAAGCCCAGTTTGTGAACTTTTTTCTTTTACAGCTCATGCTCTTTGGGTCCCATCTAAGACCATCTTTGCCTGTGGTCACAAAGACTCTCTCCTGTGGTTTGTTCTAGAAATCTTGTCATAGATCTATGCGTCAAGTTGGTTTTTGCATGTGGCAGGAGGGGCTCGAGGGTCACCGCCGTGTCGGGGTGTTCGGTTGCTCCAGGACCACCACCCAAAAGCCTGTCTTTTACCCACTGAGTTACCTGACTATATAACGATACGAAGCTAACTAACTAGCTGTGTGAAATCATTAAAGAGAATTTCTTATATAAAACTTTTTGATAGTTGTAGTAAATGAGGAAACTTGATTTTAACTTGGATAAGAAGTGTGACACTTTAGAAATAAAGAATAAATTTTAAACACTTGTAGAGTGAGAAGTAAAATTTTAGACAAAGTGCATCTGTAAGTATTTTTCTGCATAATTCCATTTCTTTTCTTTTTTTTTTTAGAGACTGGGTCATCATAGCTCACTATAGCCTCAAACTCCTGGGCTCAAGGGATCAGCCTGCCTCAGCCTCCCTAGTAGCTAGGACTGCAGGCACCACCACCACCATCTCCCCACTAATTTTTAAAGTTTTTGTAGACACAGGGTCTTGCTATGTTGCCCAGGCTGGTCTCGAACTCCTGGCCTCAAAGGATCCTTCCACCTCGGCCTCCCAGAATGCCAGGATTACAGGTGTGAGCCACGGCACCTGGCCAGTTCTGATTTCTTTTACATACTTTTCAACTTAGATTGTTAATATAACCTATATTAAAGTTTTGGTTTGAGGCTAGGTGTGGTGGCTTACGCCTGTAATCCCAGTGCTTTGGGAGGCTGAGGCAGGAGGATCGCTTGAGACCAGGAGTTCGAGGCTGCAGTGAGGTATGATGATGCCACTGCAGTCTAGCCTGGGTGACAGAGTGAGACCCTGTCTATAAAATAAAAGAAAAGAAAACAAAAATTTTTGGTTTTAAAATCTGGTGCTTTTTAGTTTTAAGCCTGTTATGACTGAATTTTGTGTCCCTCCACCCCAAATCCTGTGCTGAAGCCCTAAACCCCATGTGGTTGTATTTGCAGATGGGCCGTTAGGGAGGTAATTCATGTTTAACTCGGTCACAGGAGCGGCCCTGACCCGACAGGGTTGGTGTCCTTGTGAGAGAGGAGACTCCACAGTGTGTGCACGCTCCGTTCCCGGAGCCGAGGAGAAGCCACGCGTGCTCACGTTGGGGCGGCGCATCTGCCACTCGGGAAGGGAGGCCTCTCCGCACCCAGATCTCTGGCGCCTTCTTCCGGGTCCTTCCAGCCTCCAGCGTGCGCGAACGCAGATTTGTGCTGGTTGAGCCGTCCGGCTTGCGGTGTTTGGTTGTGGCAGCCCTAGTGTCTAAGACAAGGCCTTGATTTACATCTTAAAATAATCTACACATTTAGTTGCTAGAAATGCAACATCGACATGATACAGCATCGAGGAACTGACAGAAACACAGTAAACGGAATGTGGTTTGAGAAAATAGAAAATATCCTCACACGTCTCCAAAAGACGTGAGAAGCAGCCTGAACAACCCCCAGGAGTGTTTCTGGGCGTCGCTGGCCCTTGCAGAGTCCTGCACACACGCTCCTGAGGTCAGGCCCGTCCAGGTTGAAGGACGCAGGATGCTCTGTCCCCAGGAGGTGACGGCCCCATGGGTCAGGGCACATGTGGCCTCCCAGCCCGGCCTGGGCCCCAGCGCCCCTCGGGGCCCCCACTGAGCTGCTTTGTGGGGTGAGCCCTCCCCCAGGGAAGCCGGCTCTCAGCTGCGTGGCCCTCGTGGCACTGCTCTGAAGAATGTTCATGCACGGCCTGTGTATTTCCGTTTCAGCGGTTTTGCAAACATCGGCCAGTGGCCCCGAAGGTGTCTGCTCCAGCTCCACGCGCCCCCGTCCTCCCTCCCCGGCTTCATACCCCTTTGTCCCTGTGGTTCTGATCCTGTCCCTGTGGTTCTGATCCTGACCCCTGTCAAGGCCCACAGTTGAAAATCCACCTTCTTCCTGGGAGAAAATGCTTCCAAATCAGCTATGTGACAAGGGACTGATACCCAGGATGTATAGGAAACCCCTAAAACTCATCAGCAAACAAACACACAACCCAGTCCAAACATGGGCAAAGGACTTGATGGACGTTTCTCCAAAGAAGACGTACAAATGCCAGTGAGCAGCTCACCATCGCTAGTAATGAGGGAACACAGTCACAGCTGCAGGAGACACCCCCTCACGCCCATCAGGAAGCACCAAGTGCTGGCGAGGACATGGAGAAGTAGACCCCTGTGTGCTGGTGGGAACATAGGATGTGCAGCCTCTGTGGAAAACCATATGGCAATTAAAAAAAAAATTAAAAATATAAAATCACCATGCGATCCAGCAATCCCACTTCTGGGTATCAGGACTTTTTTTTTTTATTAACACAATTCCCATTAAAAAGTTAGCAATTCTGTGGTGGCACAAGCCTGTAGTCCCGGCACCCGGGAGGCTGAGGCAGGAGGATCACTTGAGCCCAGGAGATCAAGGCTGCACTGAGCTGTGATTGGGCCACTGCACTGCAGCCTGGGCGACAGAGCCAGACCCCATCTCAAAAAAAAAAAAAAGTTAGCAATTCTTTAATATTAACGTTTGTTGGCTGTCCCTGTGACAGCCTCTTCCCTCTGACAGCCTCTTGTCTCTGACAGCCTCTTCTCTCTGACAGCCTCCACCCTCTGAGAATCTCCTACCTCTGACAGCCTCCTCCCTCTGACAGCCTCCACCCTCTGAGAGTCTCCTGCCTCTGACAGCCTCCTCCCTCTGACAGCCTTCCATGGCCCTTCCTTGGCCCGCAAGCCTCCCTTCCTGCCCTCCTGCGACCTCCGTCTTCCCAACCTCCTCTTCAAGGACAGGAGTGGAAAGAATGTTTTCTCACCTCAACCCCTGGGTCAGCCCCGTGTGCAGCTGTGGGGGGGGTGGCCATCTGTGCCTCCACCCTGCCTCCGCCTCACGAAGGTCTCACCTGTCCCTGTCTGTCTCCCCGCACGGCCTGCAGGGCAGCGGCCTCCACCCTGCTCCACGCTGGCTCGCAGGTCTGCGGGGAGGCGGCTCCTGCGTGCGCCGGAGGGAAGCTTGCCCGCCAATCCTGGCTGACCTGAGCGTGAAACTCGGTAGAATCTGCTGAATTGACGACTCAAGGTCGATTCCTTTGTATGCGAGTAGCAGCTTTACTGAGAGAATGCAATCGAGGGTGCGACTGAGGGCTTCGGTGCGTTCATGGAGTTGTGCGTCCACCGCCCCCCTGAGAACCTCGTCGTCATCACCAGGAGGAAACGTGTGTTTTCGTTTCTCTTGAGCGTGTGCTGCGAGTGGAGCTGCTGGGCCCTGGCAACTGTGTGCTCAGCATTTGGAGGAACTGCGCACCTCTCACGGTGGTGACCCCGCTTCACACCCCGACCCACAGTGTCTGAGCGCC
This sequence comes from Avahi laniger, assembly GCA_963575035.1. Taxonomy (NCBI): domain Eukaryota; kingdom Metazoa; phylum Chordata; class Mammalia; order Primates; family Indriidae; genus Avahi; species Avahi laniger. The sequence continues at coordinate 23,024 of CAUYSK010033176.1, forward strand.
CGGTTTGTTCACGTTCTTGCCAGAGCTGTTGTTATCTGACTTTTTTTGTTTGAGACAGAGTCTCCTTCTGTCACCCCGGCTAGAGTGCCGTGGTATCATTGTAGCTCACAGCAACCTCAAACTCCTGGGCTCAAGTGATCCTCCTGCCTCAGCCTCCCAAGTAACTGGGACTACAAGGGCACCATGCCCGGCTAATTTTTCTGTTTTTAGTAGAGATGGGGTCTCACTCTTGCTCAGGCTGGTCTCGAACTCCTGAGCTCAAGTGATCCTCCCGCCCCGGCCTCCCAGTGCTGGGATTGCAGGGTGAGCCACCGCGCCCGGCCTGTTATCTGACTTTTTCATTCCAGCCATCGAGGGTGTGAGGTGGGGTCTCCTTGTGGCTTTGCTGGGCTCTTCCCTGGTGATGAGTGACTGTCTTGTCAGGCTCATCGGCCATTTTCGTGAGTTCTTGGGCAAATGTCTAGTCAGATCTTTTACCCATTTCAAATTGGGTCACACCATGTGTTTTCATCCTCACGTTTGTGACCTGCAGATACGCTTTTCCCATTCTGTCTTCTCACTTTCTGGATGGTGACCTTTGAGGTGCAGAAGTTTTTAATTTTGGTGAAGTCCAGCGTATCTGTTTTGTTGCTTGTACTTTTGGTGTCAGATTTAGAACCTGTCACCAAACCTGAGATCGTACAGATTTTCTCCTAAGAGTTCGGTAGTTTTAGCTCTCACGTTTAGGTCGTTGGTGCATTTTGAGTGTCTCCTCTTCTCTGAGGGATAGAAACACTGAAGCCCCAAGAGCCTTTGACTTAGGCCCTGGGCCCTGGCGCAGAGCCTGGAGCCAGGTGTGGCCCCTCGCGGGGCCGGGTGACCCCCACTGATCTGAGTCCAGCTCCCCGAGACCGGGGCCGTGACTTTGCACGGCTGAGGGGGGTGGCGACCTGGGCTGGCTGGACGGACCGGGTGGGATGGGGCTGGGTTGGCCCCGTGTGGCTCTGTAGCAGGCAGCTGGGTGGGTAGGAAGCTCGTGGCCTCCTCCCCAAATGCCCCACATCCCCTCTTGGAGAGTCTTGAACCGGCCTGCGTGTTCCTAACGTGTGTCCCCTGCCCCCAGGTGCGGACTTGACTGTCACGGAAGCCAGCAGCTCGGACGGCCGCGGGGAACGGGCGGAGCTCTATGCACACGTGGAGGACGGCCTCCTCGGCGGGGAAGCCAGCTACCTGGGCGCGCCCCTCACCCCCGAGAAGGACGATGCCCTGCACCAGGCGACTGCGGTGGCCAACCTGCGCGCGGCGCTCATGAGCAAGAACAGCCTGCTGTCCCTCAAGGCCGACGTGCTGGGGGACGAGGGCTCCCTGCTGTTCGAGTACCTGCCCAAAGGTGCCCACTCGCTGTCCCGTAAGTGCCGCCCTGCCGTGGCGCTTTGCTTTGCCTTGTTTCGGTCGCCGGGAGCTGCACGTCTCAGGCAGCTACGAGACCGAGGTCGGGTGGGGCCCGTCCCCGCAGGCGGGTGGGCTCTGGGCAGCAGCACCTCTGACCTCCGGGTTTCGGGCGTGGTGAGGCCACGTCACAGCCTGGACGGGCCTCTCGGCTCATGTGGGGCCTGCCGGGCTCTGGCCGTACAGAGCGAGGGCGGCGGCGTGGCTGTCAGGGTGACGGGAGGGACAGCGAGTGCTTGCTGGAGCGTTTCATACTCGGATTTGAGGCGTCTCAACCTAAAACCCATCTGGCTCGACTGTGCACTCGGGCAGTACACAAACCTGGACCTCGAGCCCCGCCGGGTCTGGAGGGCGGGAGACAGGGGGTCTCTGTGCGAGGGGTGGGCATGTGCTCCCCCTGCCGGCCGCTGCGTCCTGCCTCCCGGCCGCGATTCCCTCTGCGTAGGGTGGGGGCAGGAAAGCCGCCAAGCAGGAGTCGGGCACGTGTCCTTGCTTGGTTTCCATCGAGAATGCTGGTCACGGAGGAGTTTTTAAAAAGGAGTCGGATCTTATGTATAAGACGTAAATGTCTCCAGCTGGATTCCAAACGACAGACCCGCCCGAGACGCGGCTGAAGGGACAGCCCTGCCCAGCAGCAGTCATCTGAGACTTCCGTTCCCGGCGACACGGGGGGGTGTTCGGCTCTTACAGTCAAAAGCCCACCAGGGCTACCCCGGGAGCTGCGTGGCCGCCCCCTGGGCCCCAGCCGTGGCTCTGGCACTCGGTGCGTGGCTGGTGCACAGCATGGGTGTGGGAGGGGGAGGCCCGGGACTCGCCACGGCGGGAGGTGCCCCATTCCGGTGGCCCTAGGTCTGAGCATGTGCAAACGATGTGGACGCAGCGTTTCCCGCGAAGACTGCGGTCACCTGTGATGCTGGGATGGGGAAGCGTATCTTTGTTCTAATTTTTATGCTGTGTTTTGACAACTTTGTTTTCATGAACCCTAAAATGTTCTCTTGCGTTTCTGTACCGGCGTGAGGAGAGACGCGAACTGTCTATGGCCAATAAAGACCACGGTGGAAATGACGCTCACGTTCTCTTCATTCCCATGTACGGAGGTGAGAGCCGTTGCCAGGCGACAGGACGGGCCGTGAAGGCAGAGCCGGGTGCACACTTCGAGGCAGGGACGAGGTGGTGGGCACTGCGCACGCTTTAAGACAGACACCCGGAAAATGGGGACGGCACCACTGGTGCAGCTGCAACTTTAAAACCAAATGGCGTCCGAAGCAGAGGACGCGGGAGAGGAAATGTGCGTGATAAACGCTCCAGTGTCCATCTCTCCCTTTGCAAATGCAAACACGTGCTTGTCGGCAGAAATCCTCAGATTTGTTGAGACCCCAGGGTATCGGGGCACCGGGGCTCACAAGAAGAGGGGTCTGCAGGAGGGTCTCGGCGAGGGCGTGGCGGGACCGTGAGGGTCGGGAGACGCAGCGTCCTGACCCCGCTCTGATCGCTTTCTCATGCTGCAGGGATTTGGGCGTCTGTTCTGTTTCTGAGGCTTCTACACCGTGTGACAAACCCCTCCAGGGCGGGGCTGCCACAGTGACCAGCTCTGTGGTGCCTCAGATCTGACCGAGATGTCTCTGTCCCTAAGAGTGGTTGTGGGATGAGGGGAAACGATTTGTTTGGGCTTTTTCTGCCGTTTCTGCTGTGAGTTTGTGCTGGGAACCATGCCGAAGATGGGGAGGGCGTGGGTAGCCCAAAGCCGCGTTTCACCCACGCGTGGCCGAGCCGTGGATCTGACCTGGGTGTCGGAGGTGAAAACTCCGCTCCTGCCTCCGCTGCCCCCATGGTTTCTCCCCTGTCCTCCTCTGGGGTCCTCTGTTCTGGTCCTGCCCGGCAGGGGGCTGGCCCCAGACCATGTGCACGGCCCCTTCTGGCAGTGGGAGGGGCCACCCGAGCAAAGGGTGGTGGCGGCTGACCTCACTGGGGACTTTCAGACCTTTACCTCTGCTGGTGGAGTCATCACGCACGTATTGAACGGATCTCAGTGCTGGGGTTATGCACGGCCTCTCGCGTGTCTGGAAGCGCCGCCGCGTGGTGGAGAGCTGGGAAAAAAAGTCCCGTCTTGCTCTGTCTTTAGTGTGTGTGTGACGGTTCCGGCCAAGTCCAAGTCAGCTCGTGGTCTTTTGTTCTTTCCATTGCGTTTTAACCTCGTCTTTACTGCTCTGAATTTTCCGCTTTTAAGAATTTGCCCTTTTGTTTTCCATAAGGGCCTTTAGCAGTTGGCAGAGCCCTCCTCTGTCTGGCTGTGAGCTGGGGGGCGCCGGCTGTGTGCGGTGGTCGAAGTGAGACACCTGCCCCCAGCTGACACCTGCCCTGCAGGCAGAATGATGGACTTGAACTCCTGACCTTGAGGGATCCACCCGCCTCGGCCTCCCAGAGCGCTGGGATTACAGGTGTGAGCCACCGCACCGGCCTTAGAATGATGGAAAGACACAAAAAGACCCTTTACTTTCCAAAATGTTGTGGTCCACGTTCCCCGTGGCGGCGGGCGGTGAGGAATCCACGTTAAGGACACATCCGGGGGCCCTCGGCCAGGAGCGCAGAGGGCTGAAGACAGGACGGCGCCGACGCCTGGGCCCTGCCTGTGGGGTGTCCGCGGGGGCTGTCGGCGTTACCGAGGCGGCCTGGCCTGTCTCGCCGGTGTGGACTGATCAGAGAACTCGGCCCGACCGTGCTGCTCCCCACTGACCCAACACCTGGGTTCCTGGCATCCTGTCTGGACACCGGAAACGTGGCAGGCCCCCGACCCCTGCTTCCTGATGTCGCACCTTCCCGCCCCTCTGCAGGCGGGTGGGGGGCGGGGTGGAGGGGTGCAGCTCGGGGTCTTCGGGCCCTCCTGTGTGTGGCTGACCAGGGAGACCCTCCTGTGCTCCCCACCTGCGGCGTGGCCCCCGCCTTAGCTCGCGGTTCTGGAAATGCGCCGCCAAGCCCAGGCACCCGGTGTGGGGCTGTCGCGCTCCCTCTCCTCCTCTGGAGCGGTCGGTCACGCTGCGCACCCAGAACAGCCTCACGCCAAGCCAGACCTCGCTCCCCAGCCTCCCTCCCGCCCTTCTTTCTGGAGCGGAGGAGACTCAGTTCTGACGAGCCATTGAAGCAGCACCGGCCCCAGTGCTGGGGTTCTAGGGGCCGGGCTGGCCAGTGCCTGGGCTGTGCTGCGTGTCCTGACTCGTGGCCTCCGCGTGCTTGTCACTGACAATGGGCCTTCTCCAGAGCCGTGTCTTTTGTTAGGATTACCCCGGGGGTGCCCATCATGGGACATGGCACGTCGTTGGAGAAACAAGAGGGAGACGCCAGCGCGCTGAGGCTTGGGGTTTGGCGGCAGCATTGCGCCGTGGGGGCTGCGTTGGGTCCCAGCTCCGCCCCGACGCTCGCTGGGCACCAGTGCGCGTGGTTGGTGACGGAGGCCTGGTCACGGCAGCTCTGCACGAGAGTGGGAGAGCAGCCTCGGGGTTCTGATTAAGAGAACCAGTAAACATGCAGGCAGTGCACCAACAAGACAGAGCAGCCTTTGGGATGGTTCCGGAACATTGTAGAAAACTGAAATAGTTTCCTGGTTTTTATAGGACTGATACTATTGTCTTGGCCACTACGTTCCGCAGTTGGTGGTGTCATCGCTGGTTCATCCGTCCTCTAAATGACTTCTCTGAGAGGGCGTTCCGTCCTTCTCGTCTCGATTCAGTTTAACGTGATTCTCTTTTACTTTTATCACTTCTCAGCAGTAGGCGGACGTCCCACTGTCCATCGTCACTTCACTCAGTGGACGCTGTGACGTGTCGCTCTGGCTCGGGACGCGGCTGTCGTGTGTGGGGCACATCGATCCCTCAGGGACCCTGACGCACGCGCCGCCCCCCTGGGCCCGTGGAAAGGCCGTTCGCGCACACAGGCCGCCGCCCGACTTCACAGGCACAGCCAGAGAGAAGCCAGCGGACCCCAGCACGGGGTGCGGGTCCCCGTACGCCGTGGTGCCGTTTGCACCTGCGACCACCAGAATCGTGAGAAGCCTCACCCTGAGCATCACAGCACCTTGTTGCTGTTTTTGAAAGAGAATCTACGATTCCTCTAACGGTTCTGGGCGGAGCTGAGCCGGGAGAAGACGCTGGCTCCCTGGTCCTTCTGGGGAAGGACTGCGCTCTGCCGCGACGTCTGCTGGTGCAGTTGGCTGTGTTCGTCCCTCTCCGAGGCCACCCAGATGTCCAGCAGGCGTCTGTGCAGGACAATTGCAGCTTGTTTTTGTTTTGGTTGCAGTTTAAAGCATGTTTCTCTATGGTATTTAAAAAACGAATCAAGGACTTTGCTTGATTCTGGATTGATACTGGAATTTGAAACAGTTTCTGACCAGAAGGCATGTGGTGGAAACATTGTTGCACTTTTAGATAAACACCAGGCGGGCGTGTCTCCAAGTGCTTGTCGGAGGTCGTCTCAAGTTCAGAGGTGTGTGCTCCGACTTTCTGTACCGAAACCCTCTGTGAAACCGTTTTGCTCCTGGGAGAGACCCCACCCCAGACACGTCTCGTGCAGAGACCCTGGTGTTCGGGGCTGGCCGGCTGGGACATGCACCGGAGGCCACTCCAGCAGACCCGGCGGCGTCACTGGCCACGCACCGCTCCTCGCAGGAAGACGGACCGTGATCTGGAACTCGAAACCCACCGGCTGGTGTCCGTCCTGTGGGTGAGACTCCTTTCCTGTGTTCCCAGGGCCTGAGTCACTCGTAGGGGACGCTGATCGCAGAGCGGAAGCCCCTCCACCCTCCTTCCCACTTAGAGCCGCAGGATGGTCTCTGGGGAGTCGCCGAACAGAGCCCAGGGCACCGGCGCTGCCTCCCCAAGCCCAGGTAAGATGTGAGGGCGGCCGTCCACGTCTGGGCAGCCCGGCCACACGCTCGAGGAGGCAGCGCTGCCGGCCCTGTGAGCATAGCGCCCACGACACCCATGTGCTCTTGGCCACATCCCAGACGCGCCTAGAAGGAGCCTCCTCGTGGGTCTCCACAGCCCCCGCTTCCCACGCAGCCCCTTCCCCACGCCCAGCCGCACCGGCACAGAGAGAGCCCGTTCTGGGTTAATGATGGTTTTGCCCCCATAGCAGCCTGTTGCATGAAGTTAAATTGGTTTTCATATTTAAATTAAAATATCTGTTTGAAATTTCTTTGAGGAATTTTTTTCCTCTAGTGTAAAGACATTTGATTCACTCCTGACGCTGAGCAGTGGTGGCCGTCCGCCCCCTCGAAGGCCACTGCCCCGGCTCGGCCCCACAGGGAGCCGGCAGAAAATTGGCCACTTTCCTGCTCCTGAAATCACAGGGGCTGTTATATAAAGAAAGCTCTGCTGGCCGGACGTGGCCGCTCACACCTGTGATCCCAACACCTTGGGAGGCCGAGGTGGGAGGATGGCTAAGGCCAGGAGTTTGAGACCAGCCTGGGGCCACACAGTGAGACCCCTGTCTCTACCAGAAAAAAAAGAAAGAAAGGTCTGCTAGGTTAGTATACCTCCCTGAAGAAAGAAAATTCTCTTAAGATCTTAATCACATATTTCGGATTTTGAAATTAATTAATTGCTATTCCTGTGTGAGTCATTTCTAACAGGATGGTTTTGGTGGGGGTGTCAGTGTTCTGTTAACGCCGATTTTTCTTTCAGTGTCTGTTCATGGAGAAGTAATTATAACCTTCCTTTCCAGATGGCCAGTGACGCGTTGTCTTGGTAGCGATTGGACAGGGTCCCAGGTGAGTAAGAGGTGACAAAATGTATCGGTCTTGCCTGATTTTAACCCATCCCGATGGGCTGTAACTCTTCTGTCTCTGGTTCTAGATCGACACCTCTCCTGCCGTGGAGACCTGGCCTGGGCTGTCCTCTCTCGGAATTGGCTCCTGCTGGCACCTGGGTGGGTTTCTGCAGGGGCTGTGGCCCGTCTAGGATGCCCGAGGAGCCTTCTGTCAGCACCTCCGTGGCCAGCGTCCCTCCCACAGGCCTGGACGGACTCACCCAGAGCTCCTCGGGCTCCGACAGCTTTTCCCTGAAGTCAGCTGGGGAGCCCCCCCGAAGGAAACAACCCTGTGGGAACAGAAAGGCACCTCCCCTGCTCTCAGCGGTTTTGAGACAGGACAGAACTGACCAACGCCTTTTGTCCACGTGCCGGAACCGACATTCTCATTTGCCTCGAGACTACAGCCGGGGTTTTATTGTTTAGGTCCAGGCGGCTGTCTGGCTGCAGCTCACCTAGGAGCAAGAACTTTCCAGAGTGTTTAAGAAGGTGGGGGGCGGGTGCCTGCAGGGCTGCGCTGGGGCCGTGGGGAGCGGTCAGTGTGCCTTCGCCGCCGGCTGCCAGGTGAAGGCATTTCCGCACCCCGCTGGTGGCGCAGAGGTACCTCCAGCTTCTAGGTGGCTGGGTTTAGGCGGACGGGGCTCACGGGCATTGTCAACGTGGCGGGCAGAGGAGGAGCACGGGCAGGAAAACACAGCATCGTCCGTGGAAGTGGGGCCAAGTAGCTCTGACCCAGCTGCTTTCTAGAAAGATCCGAGGACAAAGAGGAGCCATGATGTCCGCGGCGGTTGCCCCATGTGTGTATTTCTCCAAGTGTTGATGCAGAATTACCGGAAACTGCTTATTTTCAGAAAGGACGCCTTGCGTCTGCTGCCGTCCGTCTTCGCTGGACACATCGGCGCAGGATCAGCCATTTCTTAGCACAGGTCGTTGTGCACTTGGTGGGCTCGGGAAGGGACAGACATCCCCACTGCGGGCAGGTTCCCGTACCCAGACGCACCGTCTCCGGGCGGGCAGGTGTCGGGGAAAGGCGCTTCCAGACGGGGAGGCCCCGCCACCGTGTCCAGTCCACCTGCTCCTGCCCCCGTCGCCCAAATCTTTATGGTCACGACATGGATCTCGGGCGATGGAGAGAAGTCGGATTTTGGAGAGGCTCGGGGTGTCGCTGCCAAAGGTGCCCACGCTCCGGAGGCATCTGCACGAGCTACGAGGCCGGCCGATGCAGGGCCTCTTCTGGGCCGTCAGACGCCCTGTTAATTTACGTCAATGCCTATTTGAGTTCAATGTCATTTCTAGAGAAAAAGAAACTTTTCTTTCTTTTTCTGTTGGTCACAGAGGGGTCTTTCAGCTGTTAGGTCTCAGAGAAATGTGCTCACCTGGGCACGGTGCGGCAGAGCGCGCGGAAGCCCCTGTCCGCCTGTGGGGTTGTCCCGGGATGGTCCGAGTTCGCGGGCGGGGTGCCAGGGGCTGCCGGGGGAGGAAGACGGCAGAGGCTGCACAGCTGCTCGGCCTTTTGTTTCCTGCGGGGGAGGCTGCCCTGGGGCTCACGGGCGACCACGTCGTGGAGACTCTCTGCGCTGTTGCGCTGAAAGGGTTTGCTTAATTTCAGAAAAAAAAATTGTAGACAAGTTCCATAGAACCTAAAAGAAATAGGTCTGTGGCAGAGGGTAAAATGATAGGGTTGTAAGAAACGCTTCAGAATAGGTAGCTGTCTGGTTTCGTTCTTACAGCTGACGTTGTTTCCCCTAAAACCATACAGCCGTTGCACACGCGGAACTTTTAGCCGGTTCATTCGAGTGTTTCGTCTCTTGTGTCTTCTTGAATTTGTCATGGAAATAGTGTGGCTCAGGGACTGACTTCAAAGAGGTTTTAAAAAAATTATCAATATATAACATTAATCTTTCTTGAAAACAGAATTTTAGTGATAAAAGGTTAGTTCTTTCTGTACGTCTATTTATTGCCACAAAACTTACTCGTGTCTGCAAATTCGTTTTAAGCTTCTTGGCATATTTGCCATTTTCACAAGACGGGACTGGGGCCTCACAAATTTGGGCGTCGGTCAGTGCAGCAGGAGCTGTGTGTGTCTGTGTTTATAGAAATTAAGACTTCCGCTCACCTGGGGGATATTGATTTACTAACTCAGACTGCATTTAAAACATAATGCAGTCTTGGTCATCGTCAGTTCAACAGTTCGTCAGGTGCTGAGAAAAAAGCACTATTTGTTTTAAAGAAACCTTTTTTTTTTTTTTTTTGAGACAGAGTCTTGCTCTGTTGCCCAGGCTAAAGTGCCATGGCGTCAGCCTAGCTCATAGCAACCTCCAACTCCTGGGCTCAAGCAATCCTTCTGCCTCAGCCTCCCGAGTAGCTGGGACTACAGGCATGTGCCACCATGCCCGGCTAATTTTTTTTATAAATATATATATATATATTTTTAGTTGTCCAGATCATTTCTTTTTATTTTTGGTAGAGATGGGGTCTCGCTTTTGCTCAGGCTGGTCTCGAACTCCTGACCTTGAGTGATCTACCCGACTCGGCCTCTCAGAGTGCTAGGATTACAGACGTGAGCCACTGCGCCTGGCCTAAGGAAACCTTTTTTGAAGAAAACCCTTTAGACGTCCAGTTTCAGCCATGACAAGCTTGTATTGAAAACTATTTGAAAAACTGACGAAACAAAAACAAAACAAAACCTCACACACATGGATGGCGGAGGCAGCCAGTGCCGGCGGGACTGGAGGGCTGCAGCCCTTTGGAGAAGGAAACACACAGACAAGCTGAACCTCACCCTCGACATACCTGCGGCATATTTTCCCAACCTCGGCAGGAAATGGAGCGTGAGCAGAGAGCAGCTGTGTTTTTGTGCCACGGATGCGGAGGCTGTTCAGCAAGGCAGCCAAAGTAGTCAGGACTTGCAGGACGAAATCCCAAAAAGCAAGAAACCCGAGAGAAGGAGCGCTCAGGTCTGCACACGCACCCTCAACCTCTGAGGCGCGCGCGCACACACATGGCAACAGCCCGGCAATCCCAGCAGAAACAGCACCCGTGGGCGGCCACGTCACCCAGCAGAGGTCTCTGCAGGAGTGCATGCTGGGACACAGGTGGAGGCCAGGTTCAGGCGAGGCGGAGATTCAGGAAACACCTGGGCTTCAGGTGAGACACCCCCTCCCCCAGAACAGCCACACCCTGCAGCTAGACTCGCTCTCCAGGAGTTAAACTGAATGGTACGGGCCCTGGAAGTTACAAGTAAGCCTCAGAATCAAGGTATTTCTCCAGAGTCTGTCTGCTTGCCAGAGACAAAAGCAACAACAACCCCGACAACGCACAACCTAAACTGTCTCTGGAGAAAGAAGGCATTGTCTGAAGTGGCTCTCCACCTTCATTCGGTGTCTAGCGTCTAACAGGAAGTTACAGTGTGTGCCGAATGACAGGCCCAAAGGACTGAAACCAACCAGGAAAAGCAGACATGTCGCATTTATTAGACAGGGACTGGAAGATATCTGTAACTAACATAGTCAAGAAAATCGAGGAAATGATGGACACAGTAGATTAAAAGGTGGAGACTTTTAAGATAATTGGAATGTATAAAGAAGAATCAACTGAAAATACAATTTCTAAAATTAAGAATTCTGTGGACAGTTTAACAGTCTGGACGCGGCGAGGGCGGGGTCAGCGGACTGGAAGATGAGTCCACGGGAAACACTCGCGGCGAAGCTCAGACGGGAAGAAAATGGGGAAAAGGCAGAGAGCCGCCGGAACGTGTGGCACAGTGTGATCGAAGTTCCAGGAGAGAACGGAGAGAAGTCAGAGCAGAAGCAACGTCTGAAGAGACAGTAGCCGAGAGCTGGGATCAAAGCCGGTGACAGACGTCAGCCCGCTGACCCAGGACATGCGGAGAGCCCAGGCAGGGCGACCACCAGGCACCACAACAGGAACGGAGGTCTAGGCACACGGTGGCCAAGCTTCCAAACCTAGGTGTGCCGTTGAAAAGTAATAATAACAGAAAAAGAAAAAACCAGTCAAACTGTTGAAAACGACAAAGAGAAAAATACTAAAAGCAGGCAGAGGAAAAATGCTTTATATTTGGAGGAGCAGCCCAGAGACGGATGAACTCACGACTGACTTTCCACAGAAACAGCAGGAGCTGGAAGACAGTGAGGGGCATCGTTGTGCTGTCAGGAAAAGTTGCCAACTGGAGTTCTTTTTTTTTTTTGAGGTGGGGTCTCACTGTCGCCCTGGCTGGAGGGCAGTGGTGTCATCACAACTCACTGCAGCCTCGAACTCCAGGGCTCAAGCATCCTTCCACTTCAGCTTCCCTAGTAGCTGGGACTACAGGCATGAGCCACCAGGCTGGCTAATTTTTCAATGTTTTGTAGAGATGGGTCTTGCTATGTTGCCCAGGCTGGTCTCAAACTCCTGGCCTCAAGCCATCCTCCCACCTTGGCCTCCCAAAGTGCTGGGATTACCGGTGTGAGCCACTGCGCCTGGCTCTAACCTGAATTCTGTACCCAGCAAAAATATTCTTCACAATTTAAGGCTTCATAAGGAAATTATCATACAAACAAAACCAAGAAAAGTCATTGCCAGGTGACAAGAATTACCAAAAGTTGTTCTTTAAGCTGACAAAAAAAGTGTCCCAGAAGGAGGCACAAAACCGAAGGAACACAACGCACCAGCAAGGGTGACTGTGAGCAAATATAAAAGAATCTCGATTGCTTGAAGCCACTGTTACAGTTTTTGTGGGTTTTGTAACATAAACGGAAGTAAAATACGAGACCGTACTAGCTCACCAGGCAGTTAAGCGTGCGGCTCCGCGGTCTCTGCGTGATCACCGTGGGCAGAGACCAGAATAGTAAAACGATGCGTGACCCCAACGCTTACTGAAAAAAATGGGAAAATACTTGATAAATTTGAAAGAAGGCAAGAAAAGAGGGAGGAGGAGTGAAAAAACGGAAGGGAAGTGGGAGGCAAATCGCCGACAGTGAACGTAGACTGGCTGTCGACGCAGCCGCAGCCGCGCTGTTGTGAGCGGCTGGACGCCCCAGCAACAGACAATCGGCCTGTTTTTAAAGACGGTTTGTTTACGAATGACATATTTTATGGATAAGGAAAGAGAAAGGCTTAAAACAAAGAGAAAAACCAAGCAGACCCTGACCTGAAGAATGTCCTTATGGCAAGGCCAGCACCTGAGCAAGCTTCGAGAAGTGTCACCCAGGAGGGAATCGCGTGGTGATGAAAGGGCCGATTCCGTGGAGAATACGACTCTCCCGCATGCGTGTGCTTCTAACAGCTCAGCTTTGAAACGTATGACGTAGACGTCAGAACCACAGTGACAACAGTCCACGGCTGTAACTGGGATTTGAAACACTCTTCTCTCAGGAATCGGTGGAGCAGCGAACGCAATCACAGCAGGGCGGACAAGACTCGAGCACAGTTTCCAAATGTTACATGAACCTCGGATTCCTGGAATGGCCCCCTCTGGCTACAAGCCGTGATTCTTTTCTGTAACGGCAGATTCCACTTGCTGGTGTCTTGTGGAAGAACCAGCTACGTCCGCAGAGATACCGGCCCGAGGCAGCACAATTAGCCCGATTTCAACATCGTGCCAAACAGTGCAGGATGTTCCAGATGGATGGGAAACGTCTACCAGACAGAGCAGTCGTGCCGTGACGCAGGCCCAGCAGACACCAAAGGGCCGGAAGCGCACAGGGCATACTCTCGCCACCACGCAAACCAAAATCGGAAATCAGTAACAGGGAGACGATAGAATATCCCCAAATGCTTGCAAAGGGAGCAACGTGCTCTTACGTAATCCACAAGGCAAGTAAGTCACAGTGAAAAAGATAGGATGTTTGTAACTGAATAATAATGAAAATACTCCATGTCAAAACTTTTAGGTCACATTTAAAGCAGTGTTTAAAGGAAATTTATAGCTCTAATTGCACTGGTTAGGAAAGAAGAAAGGCTCTAAGTTTCTCTGTCAGGAAGAGAGAAAAAGAACAGCAAATTCAACCTAAAGAAAGTAGAAGGCAGGAAATGAGGAGCAGATATCGGTGAAATAGAAAAGCAGACACAAACGAACGACGCCGACAGCTGAGTGTTGAGAAGTTTAGTAAATCTGGGAACCCCCATGAAAAGTGACCGGTAAAAAGAGAGGAAAGTGCTAACTACCAAAAAAAGTCACAAAAAGCGGTCGTCACCGCAGAGTCTACAGGTGCTGCACGGTAATGAGAGTATCATAAACGACGTCCCTCCAGGGGCATCAGGGTCCCAAAGGTCAGCATCAGATGCAGGAAACAGAAGCCCCGGTTCACATGGACGGTTATGCTGATCTCCGAGAGGACGGACAAGGTGGGGGGCTGACAGACACCGAGGCTCGTGGGGCTGCGTGACGGAGACACCGAGGCATCGCGCAAGGACGGAGAAGCAGACGTGGGGTGCGTGTGCCACCAGCGAACCCTCCGCAGCTCCACGGGTGGGTGGTCCCATTGATGTGCGGGGCCGCGCGGTGGGTCATCAGCATGGAGCGGACGGTGCAGCTTGGCCCCCGCCTCTCACCAAGCACAGGGATTGACGGAGCTGAGTTGTGAACCCCAGAAAGCCGTTCGGCAATTTCTGCTAAAGCCAAACGTGTGGGTCCCTTTCTGTGATCCAGAAACCCCTCTCTTGTGTGACGTGCGTCAGAAATGACAGCGTGTGTCCATGGAGGGACACGTGTAGTCACCACCGTCCGGTAGGCCCAGAGCGGGTCGTGAGGGGGCGCGTCGTGGCTGCGCGGCAGTGGACAGGGACCAGCAGGCAGCAGCGTGGGCGAGGCTGCGTGAACAAAGCCACACGCGAGCACATCCCACACATACGAAACCCCAGTACTGCAAAACACACGTGTGGTGACCGAGGGCAGAGCAGTCATTGCCTGTGAGGGGTCGTTGACCAGGAGGGGTCAAAGGTTCTTTCCAGGGTGCTACCAGCGTGCAGTGTCTTGATTTAAGCGAGGTACGCAGGTACGTACGTAGGTAAGAGTTCATTGAGCTGTTTAAGATATTTGCACTCTGTAAAATTAGAAACCTTTTTGAAAATAATTTGGGTGCATGAAAATTTCACCGTATTCTAACACAAAATAAATGACAGCCTAATAAATTTGTAAATGGAAAAACAAAGTATGGTTCATGTTTGGATCCATTTCTGGAATAATCTTTCGAAAATTATATTTGGACCATGAAACATCCAGGACGTTTCCATGACTAAGGACTCTGGAGACAGTAGCTTCCTCCCCACCCAGGTGGTTTCTTGCAGTCTGATGCTGTCGCGAAAAGGTCTGGAGTTCTCACTTGCCCTGCGGCTATTTGTGACGGCCGGTTCTCCCGAGGCCAGGAACTCCTGCCAGGGGACGGAGGCCGGGCCCAGCTCAGTGGCCGCGCAGGGAGGGGCGGAGAGCCCCCTCTTCCCTGGGCTCATAGCGCTCCTGGGTCACGTGGGAACTGCTGGAGGTGTTTTCGTAGATATAATTCTGCAAAATTGTAGCCAAATCTCACTGAGCTTCACATTTTAGATACTCTGATGCCAACTTTTGTAACCCTGTTTCTAGGTTCTTCCTTTGGGAGCTTGCCTCGTTCCTCCTGGAAACGCTGGATTTCTGGCAAAGGGGTTCAGTGTTCAGGACAGATTGGTGGAGAGCGCCTGTTTCAATTTGGTCTTCATGGCTTTTTTGTTTAATTACTCTTTTATCATATGGATCTTTAGGGGTTTATTAGTGTTTATGAGAATGATGTTGAAAAGTTTCTAAGATACATGGACTGTAAATCACAAATAATTTATAGGAGATGCTTCTAATAAAGTATTTTAATAGTAACGGCCACTGAAAATTTCCCTCTGCAATCGCAATACTGTTAATTAAATGTCATGGGTTGAATGGTGACCCCTGCCCCCCCCCAAAACATATGTCCATGTCCTGATCCTGGAACCTGCGAACGGGACCTACTTGGAAAAGGGGTCTTTGCAGATGTGGTCAAATGAAGGATCTCAGCGAGACCCTGCTGGATTCTCAGGTGGGCCCTGAACCCAGTGACAAATGTCCTTATAAGAGACAGAAGAGGAAAAGACAGACACACAGAGAAGGCCGCGTGGAGACAGGGCAGAGACTGGAGCGATGTGAACACAACGGGGACACCTGGAGCCCCAGAAACCGAAGAGGCAGAAAAGCCCCCAGAGCTGCCCGAGTGACGCCCTTCCTACCCTCACACCTGGGAACTCCAGGACCGTGAGAGAAGGAACTTAGGTTGTTTTGAGCCGCCCGGCTTGTGGCATTTGTCATGGCAGCGACTGAGCAGCGCTGCGCTAGGAAAATACGGAGCGTGTCATCGCAGGATGACTTCCCGACGTGCCAACCGGACGTGCGGCCGCATCTCTGCCCCGTGTCCCGCTTATTCGGGAACAGTTCCCAGCAGTCACGCTGTATCGTGCTCATGTCCGTTGTGAAGTGTTTTTCTAGGAAAAAAATACAGGGTCTCTGTACAGATAAGCATTTATGTAACTCATAGCTCTGAATTATTAAGTAGAGATGGACAAATCTATGATGCTTCAAAATTTTAACGTTCATGGTTGTGGAAGCAGAATAGAAACCACGAGGGAGTATGTTCTCAGAAAAGTTGTTTTAAATAAACTAATCTAAAAACTCATTTCCTTGTTCTCCTTTTCCTCTTGGAACATGTGGAGTGTTTGCTCCATTGGGTGTGGAAATACGGAAACCAGGAACGATCCGACGAAGAGCGCCGTCGGGGTGAGCGGTGTGGCGGGAAAGAGGAGGGGCGCTTGCTGCCCGGTTCCTGGAGACCGGAGTCGGGCAGAGAGTGGCTGTCTGAGGAAGGGCGAGGAAGAGCTCGTGTTTCCTCCTGGGGCACGGCCGGGCGAGCCATGTGCGGCACAGACCCCGCTGCCTCCCAGCGGGTCGCTGCTGCCCTGCAGGCTGGTGCCATAAGGAAGCGGCGCTCCAGCCGGTGCCGCGCTCCCTCAGTCGGACACCTGCCGTCGGGAGGGCCTTGTGTGGCGTGTGCCCCTCTGCCGGAGCCCACGGCCGTGGCAGACCCCGCCCGGGGCTGGGGGGCATTTGCGTGCGCCACTTCTCAGATTTACCTCGGGACGGCGGACAATGGGTGCGGAGCTGTCTGTGGGGCCTCGCCGAAGCCCATTCACAGGGTGAAGACGGACGCAGCTTAAGTGCTTGGCGATAGGACCATTTAATAAATTGTGGTAAATTCGAACATTTGAAAGCTGTGTGGTTGAAAGTCATGGCATAAAAAGGTGGTCACGATGTGTCAAGTGGAAGATGTTTCCTACGGCAGTGAGTGCCTTGTAATTCCAGAGTGACGCGCTCTCGGCACGCGAGTGTGGACGGGCTCGCAGTGGGTTTTACGGGGCTCTCGCTGGCATCGCCAGGCCCTGGCGCGTGCTGGCGCTGTGCCCTCAGCGCGGCTGCTCTGGGCTCTGCGGTGGCGCGTGAATCGCTGTGTCCGGGGCCCGAGCAGCAGCACAGCACCAGGGCTGATGAGGGGCCCGGGATTTTCAGGGCTGGCTCGAGCACGCACCTGATGGAGCTGGGTGGTGGGGGGTCCCTGCAGTGTGAGGTCGGGGCCCAGGCTCAGGGGGACAGAGCCTGGCTGAGACCAGGGCTTTGCGTCACCCCCGCGTCCCCCGCTTCTTCCGCACTCTTTAGGACGTGTGTCGCTCCGTGGTGTTTGGTTTCTAATCTGCTTCCCTAGTGCCTCGGACTAAGATCCGACTCCGTGCCTGGGGCTGGCCACGTGTGGATGAGCAGCGGGGGTCCGAGGGCTCGAACGGAGGGCCGGCAGGGACGGGACGCCACGCAAGATGGTCGTGCCCACCTCTCGCCGCCGCCTCTGTCGGGCCCGGCCTCAGGCTTTGTGGGGGAGGCTCCGAGAACCGGGCGTCGAGCTCCCCGGGCTCGGTCTTGCTGGCGGCCCCTCGCGACAGGGTCACCGGTCCGTGCGGGGGTGGAGGGCTGGGAGGACGCCGCAGGTGTGGCCCGAGGTCTGCGCAGGTGGCGAGCGTGGCTGCGTGCCCCGGGCCACGCTGACGCCCGGGCCCCTGTCTTGCAGTGAACGAGTTCGCGGTGATCAGGAAGAAGTTCAAGTGCCCGTACTGCAGCTTCTCTGCCATGCACCAGTGCATCCTCAAGCGGCACATGCGCTCACACACGGGAGAGCGGCCCTACCCCTGCGAGATCTGCGGCAAGAAGTTCACGCGGCGCGAGCACATGAAGCGGCACACGCTGGTGAGTGCAGCGGGCGGCCGGGGGCACGTCGGCTGGCGTCAGCACGAGGTCAGTGTTTGGTCGAGGGGTCTGGGCAGATGGGTCACTGACGGGGACGCAGACGCGGGGTCTGCCCTGCGGGGGGAGGCAGCAGAGTGGGGAGAGCCCCCCGTCAGTACGGGGCCCCCACCCTGCTCCGCCTGGGCCGGGGTGCAGGGCAGGGCGGCCACGTTGCCCCCACCCGAGGTCCCCGAGTGTGCTCTGCCCACCTGCCGGCCTCCTCGGCAAACGCATCTCCCTCTGCTTGGACCCCCCAAATCCTGGCCACGCTGCAGTCGGGGCGGGGACCCTGCTCCTTGCGTCTGCCGATCTGTCTGTGCCCACCACGGCCAGCCCGGAGCTCAGCGCCCGGTAGGTAGTTGCAGGTAACAGGTGTTGAATAAATGAATCTGCTTGTCAAGGAAACGACAGAGGGAAAAGGTGGCCTGAAACAGGGAGGCAGATTTGCCCAGAGCAGCAGGGAGGGGCCGTCCCAGGTGGGTGAGGAGAACCAGCGAGCAGCTGGCGTGGGGACTGGGCCGCTAGGGCCTCCTCAGCCGCACCAGAGCCCCCGACAGCCCGGAGGTCTGAGTTCTCCCCTGCCGAGGTGCGGGGTGAGGGCCGCGGGCAGACTCGGGCTTGCAGCTGTTTGAGGGGAGGTGGCGGGGGCCCTGGGCTCAAGGCTGAGACGGGCATGTGCCGGGTAAGGGAGGCGGGACGGTGCTGCGTTTGGGGATCTCGGGAGTGTCGGGGCTCGGCCGTGGGATGGGAGCTGGGGTGCGTGGGCTTCCCTGGGGGGCTGCCCCCACGCAGGCCGCTCTTCCTGGACAGGCCTACCTGGAGGTGCGGGGCGAGGGACAAACCCAGTGCGAGAGTGGGGCTCCGAGGCCGTGTCAGTCCGAGGGGCGAGCAGAGCCACAGCCGGGCCTCCCGCCCACCACTCACAGGGCTCCGGGCTCAGTTCCGGTTCTAGTCCCGCGTGACTCTGTTGGGCCCTCCAGCTCACTGTTGGGGTCAGGCAGACAATGCTAGAAGGTTCTGTTTCTGCTTTTCTGGCTCTGTGGTGAGTACTCACTGGCGGTGGGGACACCCAGTGTCCTCCTTGAGGTTGAACCTGAAGCTGGAGAGCGGCTGAGCCTGGGGCGGGGCCCTGGCCGGACTGAGGGTGCCCGTGCGCCCTGCCAGCGTGTGCACCCAGCTGGCCGAGGGTGGAAGGCCCACTGCGCCCCTGGGACCCCAGCCTGGGCTCTGTCCTGGCACAGATGTGGGAGCTGGTGGGCCCTGGCTCTGGCCTTCTTTGATTCCCCCGTGTGGCCCTGTGAGGGGTCGGTGGAGGAGGAAGAGCCCTGGCAGGGCCCTGACAGGTCTGCTCGGCCAGGTCCGGTGGAGCTGGGCTGGGGCTTGGTTTCCTCCGGCCATGGAGGACAGCTTGGGAGGATGTATGTCTGCGCGTTTGCTATTCAAAGAGAATCGTATCTTGTTTTTGACACTATTAGGCCCTGAAAAGCTGTAGTAATATGAGTCGCTACATGTTTCTTCAGCGAAGCCACGGTAACGGTTCAGGAAATGTCTTGGTCCTGCCGCAGGTTCTGCGTGGCTGCCTGGCGGGCAGGGCCGGGGCTCTCACCCTGCGCTCCGTGCTTGGGCTTCAGGCATCCTAGTCCCCAGAAAGTGCACTTCAAACATCTGGGGGCTTGGTTCTTTCTGAGGAGGGTCAGTGTGTGGTCTTCCCTTCAGTTTCTCTGGGTCCCTGCCCCAAAAGGGCCCGCGTGTTAGAGGCACCCTCCACTGCACCACGGCAAGGACAGGCACTGACGTCACCTCTGCCCTGGCCCACAGTGGCCCTGAGACCCGGTGGCTGGGCCCCGCTGCGCTCAAGCCGGGGTTCCTGAGGGCATGGGCTGGCCGAGCTCCTGCAGCCACGGGGCCTGCACCCCTCCTGCCTGCTTCCTTCCAGAGCCTTCGTCTGAGTAGACGAGGCCCAGCCATGGCCCTGGCTGAGGAGCTCCTGTGGTCCCTCAGATGCCCCTCGTGGCTTCCCCAGGGACCCCGGCACAGCACCCAGCTCGCACGGGGCCCTCGGCCTTGTGGGGTCTCTGTGGGCATGTGGCATGTGACCCTCCTGTGCCTGCCCATGTCACGTCCCTCGGGGCAGCAGTCTCTACTGCTACTTGGTCTTGAATGTTTGTTCTTTTGTGCCACGGTCAGTGGAGAGGAAAGCCCCGGGGTTAAAATATAGCAAAACAGACAAAAAGGGCCGGGCGCGGTGGCTCACACCTGTAATCCTAGCACTCTGGGAGGCCAAGGCGGGCGGATCCTTTGAGCTCAGGCGTTCGAGACCAGCCTGAGTAACAGCGAGATCCCGTCTCTACCAAAAATAGAAAGAAATTAATTGGACAGATAAAAATATATAGAAAAAATTAGCCGGGCATGGTGGCGCATGCCTGTAGTCCCAGCTACTCGGGAGGCTGAGGCAGAAGGATCGCTTGAGCCCAGAAGTTTGAGGTTGCTGTGAGCTAGGCTGACGCCACGGCACTCACTCTAGCCAAGGCAACAAAGTGAGACTCTGTCTCAAAAAAAAAAAAAAACAAACAAAAAAAACAGACAAAAAGCTCACAGGAGGGGTCCTGAGTACTGGGCCGTCTGGGGCTTCGTCACAGAGGCTGCGGTGGTGCCCCAACTCCGAGGCCACGTCCCCACACGACGACCCGTCCCTGGTCACGCTCGGGACCTCAGAGATTGTCCCAAAGTTGCTCCCGCAGCAGACGTTTGAATTGTCAGGTCACTGTGGCTCCGGGTTTTGTGCAAGTCAGTGGCAACCCTTGGTGGGGTGCAAAGGGGAGGACGAGGCCGGGGACGGTGGCAGCACCTGTGGTCCCAGCTGCTCGGGGGGCCAAGGCCGCAGGGAGCTGTGATTGGGCCGCTGCACTCTAGTGAGGCCGAGCTCTAAAAAAACAAAAATCCAAAAAAAAGGGGAGGACGGACTATTCCAGGCGGCCTGTGGCCGGGGGACTGGGAAGCAGAGGACGGGGTGGGGAGGGCAGCTCGTGGGGCCCCAGGACGAGGCGGCAGCCACCGCAGTGACTGCCCGTCAGAGGTCTGCGCAAGGACGAAGGAGCCGCTTCCACGACGGCGCAGGCAGGTTCGACTTTTTTTTTTTTTTTGAGACAGTCTCACTCTGTTGCCCGGGCTAGAGTGAGTGCCGTGGCGTCAGCCTAGCTCACAGCAACCTCAGACTCCTGGGCTCAGGCGATCCTCCTGCCTCAGCCTCCCGAGTAGCTGGGACTACAGGCATGCGCCACCATGCCCGGCTAATTTTTTCTATATATTTTTAGTTGTCTGATTAATTTCTTTCTATTTTTAGTAGAGACAGGGTCTCGCTCTTGCTCAGGCTGGTC
>CAUYSK010033180.1:0-21482 GCA_963575035.1 Avahi laniger
CCTAGCTCTCTGGGAGGCCGAGGTGGGTGGATCGCTCAAGGTCAGGAGTTCGAGACCAGCCTGAGCAAGAGTAAGACCCCCGTCTCTACTAAAAAATAGGAAGAAATGATCTGGACAACTAAATATATATATATATATATATATATATATAAAATTAGCCGGGCATGGTGGTACATGCCTGTAGTCCCAGCTACTCGGGAGGCTGAGGCAGGAGGATCGCTTGAGCCCAGGAGTTTGAGGTTGCTGTGAGCTAGGCTGACGCCACGGCACTTTAGCCCGGGCAAGAGAGCAAGACTCTGTCTCCAAAAAAAAAAAGAAAGAAATCAGTCGTGCTTCATGCCAAATGGTGACCTGCTTGGTGGTGCACCCGTGTATTGGCTCTTCCTCCTTCCTTGGCATTGCACCCCTAGTAAACACACACACAATAAAATTTGCTTCCAGCTCTGCTTTCTGGGGAACCCAGGCTCTGGCAAATGTTCTTGGCAAAGGAAACAGGAAGTACAAATGGCCTGAGGTCAGAGCAAGCCTGGTGTGGCTGGGGAACAGCAGGTGGCTGGGGCAGAGGGAGAGGAGATTGGTAGGAGAGGGGACCCCTTAGGGGCTTCTCAAACTTTAATGTGCATACGAATCACCTGGGGATCTTGTTGAAATGCAGGCTCTGATTTAGTAGATCTAGGGTGGGGTCTGAGATTCTGCATTTCTCACCAGCTCCCAGGTCATATTGATACTGCTGGTCCGTGGACAACACTCTGAGTAGCAAAGATGTTGGCCATGGCAAGCCCTGTGGCTTTTACTCTGAATGACAGGAGAGACATTAGAGGGTTTAGGTAGAGAGATTAGAGATGACATGATCCGATGTATGTTTTAAAGCATCATTCTGGCTGCTGGGAGGAAAATAGATGGGAGATGGGGGTGGTGAGTGTGGAAACAGGAAGGTCGGTTCGGAGGATATTGCAATAATCCAGGTGAGAGATGACCTAGGATTCATCAAGATTTTATCTAAACGCTTCAGTCTTTTAAACTTAGTATTTGTAACTGTTTCCCAAAATACAGGACACATATCAATGTGGTATATGAGATTATTTCAGGTAGTAACCATGTTTTATTAATAGTTTTACAGTTACATGTTTATTACAAGTATTTCTGGTTTTCATTTTTAGTGATGATATAGTTGTCTTTTAAAAATGTTTAAGTTTATGAGATGGGAGTTGATATAAAGTAAAACACTAAGTAAGTCAGCAGTGGTGACACAAACATATGGCAAATGGGAAGGTGGCTCCCAAATGCCTGAAATCTGTGAAATGCTGACTTTAAAATTCATTGAATTATCTCTGGTTGTTGTTTATTTCTTAGGGTAATTTTTTTCCCTGACGAACACGTTTCACATTCTCTAATAAAAAACAAGGAAAACATGGGAACCTGAATTTGAGACTGGCTTTGCGAGCTACTTTTCCAAGTGCATCCAGAGTTTAATAAATATTTGCTTCTCACAACGTCATTGTCCAAAAGGACAGCACTTCAGTAACATGAAGCACAGGTGAAGGGTCACCCCATGGTGGCTGATCTGGGAGGAATGAGCTAGACTCCAGTTAAGACAGTTATCCTCAAGCCTAGCACAGCATACAGTTATCTCTTTAAAAAAAAAAAAAAAAAGCCCAGGCCCCACCTCAGGTCAATTAAATCAGAACCTCCAAGGACAGGGTCTGGGCACTATGTGCTTTGAAAGCTCCCAGGTGGTTCCATGCCTGTCTGTCCTCTTCTTGCTCCTTGGTACAGAGGAGAGAGAGAGACTTTTGGAATAAGACAGACCTGGGTTCAAATCCTTCCACCTGTATGCCGTGTGATCTTAAACTACTTATTTGACCTTTCTGAAACTCACTGCTCATCTGTACAATAGGAATAGTTGATCAGGTGTGGTGGTTTATGCCTGTAATCCTAGCACTCTGGGAGGCCGAGGTGGAAGAATCACTTGAAGCCAGGAATTTGAGACCAGCCTGAGCAAGAGCGAGATCCAGTCCTTACAAAAAATAGAAAAATTAGCTGGGCTTGGTGGTGTGCACCTGTAGTCTCAGCTACTTGGGGAGGCTGAGGCAGGAGGATCGCTTAAGCCTCGGAGTTTGATGTTGCAGTGAGCTATGATCATGCCACTATACTCTAGCCAGGGTGACAGAGCGAGACCCTGTCCTCCCACAAAAAAACCCAGAATAGCCATACCCACCCCTTAGGGTAACTGACAATTCGGTGGCACAAGATCTGCCATGCGCCACACAGAGCCTGCTGGGCAGCAGGGGTTCAGTACATTCTCATGCCCTGCTTTCCTCAGTGACACTCCCACCACCCAGAGCCTGGCACAGAATAGGGACATCTAGTAGTAAAACCTCAGCTTCCATAAGGACTCAGAGAGTAGAGGTCTGATCTGACTATTTTGGGGAAGTTCTGCCTGGAGAACTTCCCACTAACCAGGCAAATACCCCTCCCATGAAGCCTACTTGGGCATGGCTGCCATCCTCCCCTTCCTCACGCACATGCGACTGTGTCCTGCTACTATTTCAGCACTCTGCACACTGAATTTTTTTTTTTTTTTTTTGAGACAGAGTCTCACTTTGTTGCCCTGGCTAGAGTGAGTGCCGTGGCGTCAGCCTAGCTCACAGCAATCTCAGACTCCTGGGTTCAAGCGATCCTCCTGCCTTAGCGTCCCAAGTAGCTGGGACTACAGGCATGCGCCACCATGCCCGGCTAATTTTTTCTATATATTTTTAGTTGTCCAATTAATTTCTTTCTATTTTTGGTAGACATGGGGTCTCGCTCTTGCTCAGGCTGGTCTCGAACTCCTGAGCTCAAACGATTCACCCGCCTCGGACTCCCAGACTGCTAGGATTATAAGCGTGAGCCACCGCGCCGGGCCTTGCTTTCATCTTTAAAGAAGAAGGAAGTCTAGAAATAACAGACAAGAGAAGAATCACCCAGAAATTCAATACAAAGAGAGATGTTCACAGATACCCCATGTGAGGCAAACCATCCAGGGGGAGGGGCAGATTTCTAAAACGAGTGGGGAGAGCAGAGGAGGGGAGCCTGTGGCCAAAGCATCAAAGGGAGCTCCCACGCCTGGCGGGCACACAGTCCAAGCTGCTGTGTGAGGCACAGGGCTCCCCATCAGGGAACCCACCACCCAGAAGGGAGTGGGTGCCCCATGAGGCCACGCTGGGTGAGGGGCAGTGTTGTGCTCAGAGCTGTCAGCTCCCCACTGGGGCCCAAACCAGGCAGATGCAGCCTGGGTCGTACCTACTCTGAGTGTGAAAGCTGTCAGCTGCTGGCATGGGGTTCTGGGAGGGCTGGGAAGACCAGGACACACATGGGTTTAAGTTTCCAGAGACAGTGGGACACAGGAGGGCACAGAGAGCCTTCACACGGTGTGGCATGCTTGCTGGGAGGTTAAACTTTCCAAAGAGAAGGATCCAAGCTTTTCATTCTGACTCAGACATTCTGAGGGCGCACACTGGCCTCCCCTGGTGGCTACGAGTTACTCTCTTTGCTCTCTGTGTTAATGGCCTCTGGGGTCTAAATAGTGTTCCCCTGCAGTGGCCCATCCCTTGCTAGCAAAACATCAGCCTCCCTCGGTAAACATTCACTGCAGCAAACACACCGACACACACTCACAGCTTCAGAAAGCCCAAGTTCATGTCCTCCTCCTCCTCTTCCTGTTCCTCACTATGCATAGATAGGTTTTTGCGCTTCACCTGTTGCTGGGGAACGCTGCTCTCGCGGGGGCTCGGGGGACGACACTGTAAACATGATTTCCTGGCCTGATGGTGGCAAGGCTGTGTGTGTGAGTCGCTGCCCAGGGACAGCACTGAGGTAGGTTTGGGCAGGCCGCCCAAGCTGCCATCCACAGAGCTTGTGGGGCTTGCGCTGCTGATGGAGGAGTACCCTGAGGTTGTGATGTCCTTGCCCGGTTCCTTCCTGAAGTGGCGTGGGGGCTCAGGCCCTGGTGTTGGAGGTGTCTGGGTGCCCAGCGCTGGGGAGTGTGGGTCCTGGCCTCCCCTGTCCTCCGGGCAGGCTTCCTCATCACTGGATTCCTGGCAGCAGTGCTGTTCTGGGTTCAGGTAGACCACGGTGACATCGAGGACACCGCTGGGAGCTGTCACTGCAGGAAATGTTGGAAAGAGAGATCATGCCATAGCCCAGGCATCAGAGGAGACCTCTGCCCAGGCAGGACCCCGGCAGCTCAGGCTCTGGCTCTTGCCAGAACAGTTTAAAACATCCTGTGCTGGGCTGAATATCCGCCCAGGACCCCTCGCTATAGTCCGCTGTTGCTGTCTTTGGGCAAGAGGCTGTGGGAGACATGCCTCTTTTGAGCTCGGAGGGCTGCCCGCCAGGATTTTGAGGACAGTGGAGCGTGACAGCAAACCAGCTGTCTAACTCCCTCCAAGGTGGACACAAAAGCCACTGGAAAGTCGACAGAAACTGGCCCCACTGGGCTTCCTGGCCAGGCCAGGGCACGGGGGATGGGACCTCCTGCAGCCTGCCAGGGGATGCCGGCATAGAGCCCAGCAGGGTGGTGTGGGAGGGCTCATGTACACCATGTGGCACATTTCAAACAACATTCTGGAAAGATCTTACCATGAATCCAGACGTGCCTCTGCGAAGCCAACACAGACCCAGCTGGAGCTGGGCACGGATCTGGCCTAAATCCTCTCCCCACAGTGCGGGGGAAAAAGCACTGATGTTTTAGGGGCTCTACTCTCACACCCCCACCCCCACCTGGCATCTGGGCCTGCCGTCTGCTGCTCCCTGCCAGAGCATTCACGGGAGCCCCCTGCCACGCCCCAGCCACACACTCACCGTCCCCTTCCTTCTCGCCCTCGCTTTCCTGGTCGCCCTCGTAGCCAGAGCAGCAGTCCAGGCTCCAGTCCAAGAAGCTGCCCAGCAGCGTCTCCTCCTGGCTGGACAGCTCTGCAGTGGGGGTGGTGACGAAGCTGCCCCTGTCCTCCTGGAGGCTGTTCTCCCGCTTCCTGCAAGGTGGGGAGAGCCCAGGAAACCCTAGTCACAGGCGGCAGCACTGTGAGGCCCGGCCCAGTCCTCTGCACCTGCCTCTGACGCCCGCCTGCCCTGGGTCCCCACCGTGTGCTCCTGAAAGTTTGCTGTGCAGAAAACGCCCACAAAGCTAGAACAGGGAAAAGTCCTTGAGGGCAGGGGCCAAGCCAGAGAAAGGACGATTCAGGCAACATCAGGCCTTGGTCTGGTTGTGAACCCTGGTCAGCTGTGGGACCCTCTGGAAACTGAGAGAGAGCGATGCCACCCTCCAGTGTTGACTAAACAGGGTACAAGCAGTGCTTGGCCTGGCACTGGGCAGGGCCCACACGGAGCAGCGCGTCCCTGGCAGCGCAGCACAGCCACCAGTGGGGCTCAGGCCGTGCCTGGAATGGGCTGGAGGCCGGAGCAACAAAGTCTTTCTGCTTCCTGGCCCCTGGCCGGGGGTGAAGACGCCCTGCTGTCACCCAGGGGAGTTTCTCTCCCAGATGACTGATGGGGCTGGGAGGGGTCTGGGCAGCAGGTTGAACACAGTGTGGCTGGGCCCCCAGTCCTGGAGCTCAGACGCACCTATGTGCGCTGACTTTCCTTGCAGAGGGCTCCATCCCCAAATAGTCAAGGTGCTGTTTGCAGAGTAAGATGCAGATGGCGGGCCTGTTGGGAGGGACCTAGGCCTCCCATGTTCAGCACAGTGGAAGACGCTGTCGTGCTTCTTGGGCAAGCATGCACGCACGCAAAACAGCATCCCCCAGCACAGCCCAGACCCAGATCTAACTAACCGCTTGGTTCTCCTCCCGGAGGGAGAGCTGAGGAAGGCGTGGAGGTCTCCTGTGCTGAGGAAGCACGGGGGATCCGGGCTGTCCTGTTCCACTCCCAGTGCCGCACACAGCTGGCCGTAGCTCAGCACCTGGAGGGAGGCAGAGTCAGGTGGCCTTCGAGGCACCGCAGGGTGTGGCTGAAGAGCCCATTCCCATCCGGCAGCCGTGGTCAGATGCCCCGGCGACCGGGGCGGGAGGCACCTCTTGCTGGCTGATTTCTTCGTAGCGCTTGTCCTCGAATCGCTGCTTCACGGCAGTCAGCGACACTTGCCTGTAGTCCTTGGGGGCGTCATCGTGGAAGCTGAAAACGGATACGTGACGAGGACACGTGAGGCCCCCACCCATTTTTAGCCTCAACTCACTGGGGTGAGGGGACAACACGCCTGCAGTGATGAGAATGCAAAACGGCGCAGCCCCTGTGGAAAGAGTCTGGCGGCCCCTGGACAGTTACACACGGAGCTGTACACGACCCGGCAGCTCCACCCAGGCCACAGGGGAGAGAACTGGAAAGTGCAAACACGTCCACACAGAACTCGCACGAGAATGTGCACAGCGTTCGCCAACGTCCGCCCTGATGAAAGGATGAACACTCGCGCCTACGGTACAGTGGAACGTTGCTCAGCCTGGAAGACGAAAGCAGCAGCGACACGCGGCAGCTCCGGGAAACCAGAAAACAACAAACCGAGTGAAATGACCAGACACAAAGGCCACACGGCCTGTGATCCCACCAATACAAAATGTCCAGAACAGGCAGATCCAGAGACAGGAAGCACATCAGGTGTGGGGCCAGAGTTTGCCAACTCCTGAGCGAGATGACAATTTGTCATCTGCCGAAAGCACCACTGGTTGGGAGCTGTGTTCTGCGGCCTCAGGAGTCAGGTTTGGGTTGAGAGGAGCTGCTGTACACGTGCCGATGTGAAAAACGTATGAAATGAGAAACACAGCCCTGGAATTTTAAAATGGCAACTCTGGGGAACATTTCTGGCCTGACACTTGCTGCGGGAAGACCTGCGTGTGGACCAACAGCCGTCACGAGTGGAAGCAAACACCCGTCGTGGTCTGTGCGGCCCACCCACTCTGGCCTAGCCCAGTCGGGGGAATCCTTCCTTCACAAACTCACCACTTTTTATGGAGGCTCAAGACACACGGCACGAGGTCCTCATGGGAGAATCCGGTGAGCTCCCACAACCGAGGGGTCCAGGGCTGTGCTGGGGAGGGGGCAGATGGGACAGGGGGCTGTCACGATGGCTGCCTGGCCACTCCCGCCCACAACTCTGACAGTTCTATGGTTGTTTCCTCGAACTCAGGGTTGCAATCCTTTTAAAACCAATTGAAAAGACCCCACATGTGGAGCATGTACGCTTGCTGGCAGAAATCTGGGGAAAACTTAAGCTGGAGCCATCTGTCACTCAGCCCCAGAGAGAACTGCCTTTGGCCCATTTGGCACATTTCCTTCTCCAAGACGGGTAGACACCTGTTCCTTTTCCTCCTTACACCTCTGCCCCCGACCCCAGGAGCCCCCGGGAAGGTCTGTTCCTTACTTTGCCCGTGCGTCAGTCTGGCCAGGAGCAGCGCTGCGGCAGCCAGGTGGGCTGGGGCATAGGCGGACAGGCTGGTGTGCAGCAGGGAGAGCTCGCACAGGAAGCTGCACAGGTGCTGGGTTCTTGGTGCCGTAGGGACCAGGGTCAGCAGGACCTCTTTGTAATCGACCACTGTGGGGACCTAGACAGAGGGGAGGTGGGCGTGGGGTCTCAGCACTTGGAGGGTTCCTCCACCATAGGCCGAATGGGCCCAGCCCGGGCTGTGGCCCGGGTGAGCACAGGGCACCAGGGCATGCAACGATGCAGTACAGCCCTGGCCTCTTGGTCCGTGGCTTTGGGCACAGCAGAGACAGCTACCATCTTGGTCCGTGAGAAGCTCCTAGAGCAGTAAAGCTGAATGCCCTCCCGTGTCCCCAACACAGTGATAACTGAAACTAACAAGGAAGAAGAAAACTGCCACTTACTCGAATCTTCCCTTCCAGGGCAGACACGATCTCTCCCATCATCCGAACCAGGTCCTCATACTTGTACGTGTTGTCCGTGAGCCACACGGCCTCGCGAATGGTCAGGATCTCCTTACTGATGAACCTGGAATGCCAAGAAGGGGCCTCAGTGGGGCCCAGGCTCTAGGAGTCTTCAAGTAAGGAGGGAAGGGTGGCTTTGGGCTTTGGTGACAAAAGGAGGTTACTCAATGGACCCAGCTGCTATAGCCAATGAAAATTAAAGCAGAGGGTAGTCAGAAAGTGCTGGAAAGAGGCTCAGAGCCACAAGGCGAAGGCAAAGTGGAGATGGCAGGGCTGTGAGGCAGACACCAAAATGTCTCTGCAAAAGGCCCCTGAGTGACACTGTCATTCAGTTTTTTTTTTTTTTTTTTGAGACAGAGTCTCACTTTGTTGCCCTGGCTAGAGTGAGTGCCGTGGCGTCAGCCTAGCTCACGGCAACCTCAGACTCCTGGGCTCAAGCGATCCTCCTGCCTCGGCCTCCCCAGTAGCTGGGACTACAGGAATGCACCACCATGCCCGGCTAATTTTTTCTATATATTTTTAGATGTCCAATTAATTTATTTTTCTATTTTTGGTAGAGACGGGGTCTTGCTCTTGCTCAGGCTGGTCTCGAACTCCTGAGCTCAAACAATCCGCCCGCCCCGGCCTCCCAGAGTGCTAGGATTACAGGTGTGAGCCACCGCGCCCGGCCATGTTTTCTTCTTTTTCTTGAGACAGAGTCTTGCTCTGTTGCCCCAGGTAGAGCGCAATGGTGTCATCATAGCTCCCTGCAACCTCAAACTCCTGGTCTCAAGTGATCCTCCCACCTCAGCCTCCCAGAGTGCTGGGATTTCAGGCATGAGCCACCGTGCCCAGCCTTTTTTTTTCCCCAAGGCTAGTGGGGCAGACTTTACTCGGGGGCCACGGTACTAGGCATGGGGTCCAGTGCCCCAGGTCTTGCAGTGGGGGAGAGAGTTTGGACTCAACTCCCTAAAACACTTTTAACAGTTAATAGATTTTCACTGCTAGCCAGTTTGTGGCCCAGGAGCTGGGAGGTGGCGGCCTGACCTCTTTGGCTGTCTGGTTGGAAGACCGGCATGCTGCATTCAGGGCCAAAAGCACATTTGAAGATGGCTCTGGCTGGTGAGTGGCTGGTCTGCCCACCCTGCAAGCCCACACTCTCTCCTCCCGTGGTGACGTGACACTGCTCTGAGCTGGCACACGCCTGCCTCCCAGAAGCCACACTTCCCAGAGCCCACTGTGGCGCGGCCTCAAGACTAAGCTCAGCATGAAGGTGGACACAGTAGCCAACGGCTCTCGGGGACAAGGGCAGCACCCCAGGGCGGCAGAGACAAGATGGGAGCTGGGCTCTACCATGACCTTGGGAAACAAAGAAACTGTCCTGGTGACCTGAGCCTCGACCCTCCGCCTCTGGGTTCCTTGTGCAGCAGAGAAATAAGTCTCTGCAGGTTTCCCCATCACTACGTGCGGCCAAACATATTCCTTACCCGCCAAGCCCAACAGACAACCGGCTGGGCTAAGAAGCGCTTCTGAGGGGAACGCTGGGGAGGCCGACTTAGGAAAACAAGCAAATGCAAAACATATAACCCTATCTTCTCGGGGGTTGGCTTCCACGTTGCTCCCACTAAAAACCAGGTAAAAAGTAAGGTGGTCGGATGTGAAAAGTCAGGGCTGCTGAGGTGCAGGGGTGACGCCCAGCTGGTTAGAGTGGGCTCTGCTGTGGCGTTGGCGGGGGCACTAGACCCTTTAACTCCAGGACTGTAGGAACTTTGGTGACAGACTTGAGAACTAGGCCTCAGAGAGGCGGTTCTCCCTGTCAACTCTGAAGCCTGGTTGGAGAACGGCTGACTGCGACTCTCCCTGGTCACCCTCTTGCCCTTGGGAGCAGGGACAAGCTGTCCAGCCTGAGCCTGCAAGAGTGAGGCCACACAAGGCGCCCCGCAAAGCAGCTGCCACCCCTGCCTGCAGGGGCCGCTCAGCTCGGGCTTCCACTCTCTGACCAGCCGGGACCAACTACTAGCACGTCACGCACAGGTGCCCCTTGAGCCCAGGAAGGGCCAGCGCGTCCCTGCTGGCCAGGCCAGGGGCGTGTCTCACCGCGTGCAGATGACCATGCAGGCGATGCCCAGCAGCTGCAGCCTATACCGGGGCACCAGCCTCTGGCGCAGGTACCGGTCCACACACTCCACAGTCAGGTGCAGGCACAGGCTCGTGAAGTCCTTCATGGTGGCGACCTCTACCAGCCAGTCGATCAGAATGTACCTGTGGAAAGAGTGCCACCCCTGAAAACCAGGGCACCGGTCCTCCAGGCACCCTGTCTCCAGCTGCCACCTGGGCATGTCGGGCTGAGTGAGTGAGCCGGTCACGTGTGGAACCACTGGTTTATCCAGGAAGCCAGGCTGGAGACGTTGCGTCCCAGGACGCTGGGGAGGCCCCAAGGGTCCCCGTTCCCGGTCCACAGCGAGCCCTGCGTCTCCCCACTTCATTCCTCGGAGGCCGGTGGGCTGCCACACCTCTGGCCCCTCTCCCAGGCCTACACGTTCATTCCTGGTGCTCACAAACGAAAATACTTCGGGGCCTGGACCTAGTGCAGGGTGCAAGGGCAACGCTCAGCTTCCAGAATCGCCCACCCTCACGGCGTGCAGGTGGTGGGGATGGTGGGTTGTGCTGCGAGGCTGGGCCTGGGATAAGAAAAAAGTCACTCCAAAGGGGCAAGAGCTGCAATGCTTTTGCAAACCCAAACTCCCCCCGTGGAACGGCTTGCTCACTGGGTCATTTCTCACAATCTTCAAGACACAGCAAGGAGCCAGGAACACAGCTAAAGCAAGAGCCACTGAGGTCACGGGCTGGAGTTCTCAGCCCCACTCACTCAGCCACCCTGCCACACGCCCGAGGGTTGACAGACAAGGTCCCTCTCCGCAGGGGGATCTCAAATGGTCACAAGGGAACGTGGAAGGATGCCTGAAACACCTTTCTGAGCAGAGATGAGACACTTGTCTCAAAGCAGAGGGGAGGGACAGCGACAGAGCATGGCAATGACGCTGGAGGCAGACGGGCAGGCGCAGGTGTCAGAAGCACCTGGTCGGGGAGAAGGGATGGGAAGGCAGGCCAGTTGATGAGGGGCAGAGGAGTAGCAGACAAGGCTCTGTTTTCCCCCAGGACAAAGAGCACAGGAGGGACAGGCGTTTGAGGGTTAAACCGGAGGCTCTTGTGAACACACTGGGGACCCCCAAAGCAGATGGACTTCACAAGCTTAATGATCCGACCTCTAGAAACAGATCACTGGCCTGTACACTTTAAAATGTTTCAATTTTCATTTAACCCCACACACACACGCTTAAAATGAACAGCATCAAAAGAAAAAAGCAGCCTAAGAGAGTCAGAAGGTGTTATCAGCACGTTCCTTCCAGCAGAGAGAGGGAAGGGCTGCAACCGCTGCACAGGATGTGAAAGCTCCACAGCTTGGAGCCCTTTGCGGGGCGGAGTCTGCTGCATCCCCGAGGCTGAGAGAGGGAGACCAAGCCCCACCCCTCCAAGGAAGAGGACCTACTAACTGAGCACCTACTGTGTGCTGGGAACTGTCTGTTGGAAGGGCAGCATCAGAGGCTACCAAATCCAAACTGCACCTGCAGTTTCAGGCCCAGGCCTGAGCACTCACTCGCATTTTCTGTTTTACTCTCTAACATGTTCTGTGATTTCGTGTCAAAGTGTGTTATCTGCAAACCTCAGAGGCACACAGACCCACAGGAAGATGCAGGTCCTGCTGGGGTGTCCTGGCAGCTGCGCAGAGAGCACAGTGCCTGCCGGCCACCGGTTCTCACACGACGGCAATGCCCACGTGGCAGGGGTCACAAGGAAAGGTCATGCTTTCAATCGGGGAGCTAGGGATACGCATCCCGTTGTCTCAGAAAGATGTTTACAATGGTTTAACACATTCCGTGGCCTAAAAAGGAAAACTAGAGAGAGCAGAGTAGGATATTTTCTTCCTCAAAGTCCTGGATAACCTGGGCACCCCAGGTTTTAGAAAACACACGTGCACGGGGTGGGGGATATGTGGCAGGTTGATGACTAAACACCTCGTTGCCAGCGACAGGTGACTTAGGTTAACAGAAGCAGCTCCAGCCGACGTCTCACCTCATCGTGCCATTGAGCCCCTTCTGCACGGAGAAGATCTGCTGCTTACTGACGGCGCGGGAGGCCTGGAACAGCTGGCAGACCAGCTCACCAGATGCCTTCACCTCCAGCCCAAGGTGGCTCCCGTTCGCACAGGCTTTGGCTAGAGACAGCTGAGGGAGAGAAAGGCACCAACGTGAACAGGCAGCAGTGACTGTTACAGGCTATTTCCAGAGTAAAGGGCAGCGCAGGTAGAGAACATGTGTGTACACGTTTGCCCTACTGAACCCAAACCTCCTCAACCTTCTGTGACAGCGTGGCTGAGGTTTTAACTCTCCTTCTTTTTTGAATAAGTAGTATACCACAGGATAAAACTTTTTAAAAGGGACAAAAGGACCCAGGAGGCCGAGGCTGGAGGATCACTTGCGCCCAGGAGTTGAAGGCTGCAGTGAGCTGTGATCCAGCCACTGCTGTACTCCAGCCCCGGAGACAGAGTGAGACTCCCTCTCTAAAAATAAATAAATAAATAAATAAATAAAAATAAACCAAGAGAAGAGATATAAAGTTAATGATATTAAAATAGAGACAAGGCCGGGCACGGTGGCTCAGGCCTGTAATCCTAGCTCTCCGGGAGGCCGAGGCAGGACGATTGTTTGAGCTCAGGAGTTCGAAACCAGCCTGAGCAAGAGCGAGACCCCGTCTCTACTAAAAATAGAAAGAAATTAATTGGACAGCTAAAAATATATAGAAAAAATTAGCCGGGCATCATGGCGCATACCTGTGGTCTCAGCTACTCGGGAGACTGAGGCAGGAGGATCGCTTGAGCCCAGGAGTTTGAGGTTGCTGTGAGCTAGGCTAATGCCACAGCACTCACTCTAGGGCAACACAGTGAGACTCTGTCTCAAAAAAACAAAAATCTTAGAACAATGCCTAGCTCAGGGAAGATGTGATTGAATAAAATACTCAGATCAACTTTTAATTAGAGGGTAAAGGCCAGAACATATTTAAACAAATTTTTTTAAAAAAAATTAGCAGCCTAAAGTGTCATCACTTGTATTTACTTTAAGGCACCTCCTGCTCAAAACCTTTCAAATAAAAATTTACCTTCTAGAGCACACTCTAAACGCCATTGGGATTGGGGTTGGGAGCCATGGTGACTCCTTAGGAAGTGCTTCCTCTAATTGAGTCAGAAGGAACTGGCTCTAAATTCCTTGCTGGAAAATTTTATCTCTGATTAGTATGCATCCTTTTCAACATGACATTAGAAACCACGAGATGGAATTAGCCGCCTTTGTGTTACTAAAATAATAAGTAAAATACTATATGCAATGAATTTTGTGACATTTCCCATTTAGTCTTTGGGCTCAGGGCATATAAAATGAAGTTTGACCTTTCCTCTTTCATCTTCAATGATGGTCTTGCTTTTCCATTTATTTGAAAATTCACATGACTCACACAAGTCAACAGAGCTCTAAATCTCATTCTCTGATTCTGTTTTATGGTTGAGTTAGAACAATATGTTGGCTCTGTTTGGTGCAATACAGCCTTTTGGTGAAGAACATTGAGTTCAAGAATTAGTGAAATAAAAGACTTTTAATAGATGTGATTTCAGGTAGATGGAGATTCATAACACTGAACAAAAAGTCAACTGCCTCCGTGATATAATGTATTTGAAAGCACTCATCTAAAGTTGTAGAGTGATGTCAGGCTTGCACAAATAGTTTCCAGTTAATGAACAATGAAACGATGAAGCATCATTTTTTAAATTACAGGCGTATCCTGAAAACTATTGCTTTATGCCCCAAGAAGCAGATTTTTACTCTGATGGTTATAAATGTGTAACAATTCATTTTGCTAATGTTTTCTCTCATTGTGTTTTCAGGACAGATGAATATCAAGCACAATAAGCTACTTGGATCTCAAAGGTCCCTTTTAGCTGCAAAATTCTGACTCTGATTTTTTGAACACCTACATAGTGGAAGGCACTTTAACCAATGTTGGCTTTTATACCAAATGCAGAGACAGGCTCCAGAACCTTCCAGGGATCTTCCTCCATGGAAGAATGCATGCTCTCTCCAATCACTGGAGTGTTCTCCAAAGTAACCCATTGTGACTTCAATGACAATTGACTCATCTGTTATGAAGCCGCTACTGAAATAAAGGAGATTTCTTGAAATACTTACTGCCAATCTTTTTAATATTTACAAATCATAGGATAGTCTCTTTGGCTGAATCATCTTCTTGGATCTACTTTTTTATTAACCATTTAAAAATTCAGAGAGGTCTTGATATCATTCAAACTGTCAGGGACAGGAAGTAGTTTCATGGCTATTTTAAGAGATATGAAAGCATAGTGCTTGGCACTCAATAGATGCTCACTGAATAGTATTTGAATGAATAAATTTAAGTTTTACAGACCTAGGAATGAATTTGGGGGTAATAGAAGAAAAAATACTGGGATAGTCAAAGGTGCCATTTCAAATACTAAAAGAGCATTCACAGTTAATGGTTGTCATGAAAGATGGTCTTCAAATTGAGCACATTTTAATGAAGAGACTATAATTAATGTATATCCTATTCTGTGTAAGTAGATAAAAAATGTCAAAGAAAATGAAAGAAACTGCTTTTGCTTTACAGACAAAATAAGTGGAAGATTTTCATATTAATTTTGTAATCCTTCATATACAGGTCTTTGTACTCATTGCTTTTGAAAAGACACATAAATCTGTTTTATCTGTGGAGAACATCTTGATTTTTCACTTACTTGAAATGCCATGACATTATGCTTTCTGTGATTCAAGGTGTGGTGACCAAATGTTAATATCTGCTCACTAGAGGATGGAATTCTAGAAATACTTAAGGAAACTTTTCATTTCTATTGATCAGCTTGCCACCTAAGTGAAAAAGATTTACATGAAAACAGAAATTCCAGTTTTGCTTTCCTAAGCTCCCACACCAGTGCCCTCTCTACGATGATGACGCAGATAGGACTCAGCATGATCTAGTGGAGAAAGGAGGAGCTTCAGCAGATATAACAGTTGAAATCCCAGCCCAGCCATTTTCTAGCAGGCCTTAGGCATGCTACTTAACCTTCCTGGGCCTCCATTTCTGTCTTTGTAAAATGAGAATAATATCTATAGCATGGGGTTATAATACACATTGCCCAGCATATTGTAGATCTTAAAACACTTTTTATTTTGAATTAATTTTATACTCAAAGAAAAGTTACAAAGGAAGTACAGAGAGTTATATGTGAGTAGATTTTTAACAAATGCTAATTTCCTTCTCATCCTATCAATGTAAATTTGGTCTATGTGCTCCTATTTCAAAAACAAAGCTAAAGCTTCAAATTTTTCCTTCCCTTTGATTTGGCTTCCCCAGTACATCTACATATACATTTTTTTCTTTTTAAAATAGATTTTATTTTTTAGAGCAGTTTTAGGCTCATAGCAAAATTGAACAGAAAGTTCAGATTTCCCACATAACTCCTGTGCCACACATGAAAGGTCTCCCTGATGGATTAACATCTCACATCAGAGTGGTACATTTATTACAATCAATGAACCTATGGTTATTTGGTTTGTTGTTCTTGTTCTTGTCGAGTTGTTTGAGATCCTTGTAAATTCTGGATATTAGTCCCCTGTGAGATGTATAGTATGCAAATATATTCCCCCATTCTAGAGATTGTCTGTTCACTATGTTGATGATATCTTTTGTTGTGCAGAAGCTTTGTAGTTTAATTAAGCTCCATTTGCCCTTTTTTGTTCTGATTGCCTGTGCTTTTGAGGTCTTAGTCATGAATTCTTGCCTAAACCAAGAGTTTTCCCTAGGTTTTCTTCTAGTATTTTTATAATTTCAGGCTTTACATTTAAGTCTTTAATCTATCTTGAATTTATTTTTGTATACAGTGAGAGATAGGGGTCAAGTTTCATTCTTCTGCATATGGCCATCTAATTTTCCCAGAAACATTTATTGAATAGGGTGTCCTTTCTCCAGGGTATGTTCTTGTTGACTTTATCAAAGATTAGTTGGCTTTAAGTATGTAGCTTTATTTCTGGGTTCTCT
This sequence comes from Avahi laniger, assembly GCA_963575035.1. NCBI lineage: Eukaryota > Metazoa > Chordata > Mammalia > Primates > Indriidae > Avahi > Avahi laniger. The sequence continues at coordinate 16,072 of CAUYSK010033180.1, forward strand.
ATTCTGTTCCACTGATTTATGTATCATTTTTGTACCAGTACCATGCTGTTTTGGTTATATAGCCTTGTAGTATAATTTAAAGTTGGGTAATATGATGCTTCCCGCTTTGTTCTTTTTGATTGACATTGCTTTGTTTATTTAGGCTATTTTTTGGTTCCACATGAACTTTAGAATTGTTTTTTCTAATTCCAAGATCTACTCAATGATCATGCTTTGCATTTATTTCTAAAGTCTCTCTAATCTCCTTTAATCTAAAACAGTTTCCCAGCCCCTTTTTTCCTCTTTCCTAACACTGACATTTTTGGAAGTCCAGGCCAGTGCTTTGCACAATATCTTTCAATTAGGATTTGTCTGATTGTTTTGTTATCATTATACTCAGGTTAATCATTTTTGCAGGAATATTACACAATTGGCATTGCATTCTCAGGACATCTTATTAGGAACACGTAATGTCAGTTTGTATCAAATTTTTCAAAAAAATTAAATTTAACACCAGGCTTTGCAAGAGTGCAGTTAATAGTCACTCATATACTGCTAAGCTCACTGATGACTTCCATATTATCAATTAAAAAAAACTTACATGACTTTTAGATAGCATATTTAGCAAATAAGTCTTTTCTTTTGGTGGAAGTAAGGTCAACTGTTTTTCCCTCCCTTCTGGTGGAGGAGAAACTGAAAAGTTTGCCAAGCAGACACAGTAGACATTAGCTAAGAGAATTGTAAATTTGAGATTCTGAGCACTGCAGCAGTTCCTGTCATTAATGGCCTTGCACAAGTTATTTAGTTATTGGTCACCTGGATTCATCTTCAAAATGATGGAAAATCATGCTTGCTGCTCACTTAATCTCTCTCAAAGGTGCTGGTAGTCTGGGCCAAGTGGAGGTATCTAAAGGGCTGCTAATTTTGTAATGTAAATAGAAAACACACAGAGGGGCCACATTCTAGTATTATACAGACTGTTTTCACTCTGCTAATTAGCTTAATATAAATAGCATTTTGGGGAAGCTGCAATTTCAATATATTGCACATTTACTAAAAAGTAAACAACAGACGAGGCTGGGGCAAGCATATCCTCAAGAGCAAATAAAACACTTATCTCCAAAATCTCCCCTGTAGTTAAGAATCTACCATCTTTAATACAATCCTGTAACGAAAATGAAGTCCCTTTTTATTAAGAAAAATTCACTGGTCTTTTTTATAGGAGTGGTTTTTCAGATGAGTAGATCAAAGCCTATTAGACTAGATATTCTCACAGATCCAGGGTCAAGGCTTTGAGGAAATGGCATTGCAATTGTTCTATTGGTATCAACGTAGAAAACAGACACCATAGAGTTGAACACAATTAATTACATTTTAGCCAGCTTTTTCTGAGATAAGGTCTCTACCTCTGTCATAAGTGCACATAACTGTTAGTCAAAGTGTTCTTCCTTTCTCATTGTCTAGACTTGAGTTTGGCTCTTGACAAAGGCTACTGCTCCATGCAGCAACTTGTTCTTCCAGATCTCATGTGCCAAAGGCTCATGAGTGGGACTGGGATTCTTCTGGCTATCCTTTGCTTCCAGACTTGGCTATTCTACTACTGTGAAGCTTAGGCATCTAGCTAGGGCCTTTATAATCCCTTCTCTGTCAATGACCTGATGTTCTGAGCTCTTGCCCTTGTTTATTCACATCTTGGGATCTAGTTGACCCATCTATCCCAACTTCTACAACTGAAAATTTCAAAGTATTACATAGATTATTGCAGGGCCAGTTTCATGGGTGTGAAACCTACGCAGTCACACAGAGCTCTATGCTCAGAAGGGCCCATCACATAGTCGAGTGCTTAGCTATTACCATCCTAAAGTTCTTAATTATTTTTTTTAAGTGCCTGCAATGTCAATTTTCTCTGGGCCCCATAAACTATATAATCAGCTTTGACTTTTGTTATGAGTTTCCCAGGAAGCAAATTCTGAGATGGAGTTTAGCACAGAGGAGGTTTATTGGGGATTGCTTCTGGTTTCACCACTTGTGGAAGTGAAAGGAAGAAAGGAGCATTGAACAGGGGGAGAAGTGATTTCTAATACAGTCTCAGTGGAGACCTTACCAAGCTCAAAAGGATCTCTGATGTTAGGATGGCCTTTCAGAGTTGTTCCAAGTTGAAGCAAGAGAGCCAGGCATTTATAAAATTATGTTAACAAGTTATTGGATGTGGGATTCCCAAAGAGGGGAACATGGCCTTGGGAGAGCTGAATCTCTTTTCAGCCAAGGAAATTCCAAAGACAGATTACAGTTAGGGGAATTGGGCAGCAAACTGCGGCATTCACTACAGCTATCCATCTGACAGTTTAGCCCTTAGTTTTTCAAACATCATTCTTCCAATAACCTCAAAACATTCCTGCGCACTTTGTCATTGCATGGACTTGCTTAATGTTAGAAATCTTCATGTCCTCACTCCCACTGCTGTGGCTGAGTCAATATTTTTTGTTCACCACATAACTTCTTCTGTCTGGGAACAAAGGAAGACTGCATTATCTTTGTATTTAGGTTGAAACTGAGTCCTTGTCAATAGAAATGTAAGTGGATACAATGTGTCACTTACCATCTGAGACAGTTAAGGGTGGATATGGGTCTCCACACCCTCTTTTTCCTTACTATTGGTTGGATGTAAAGATCTCCAAGGTTGGGCAGAGTTATAAGACAGAGGCAGCCCAGGTCTGTGACTCACCTCTGGAGGAGCCTTGGAGAACTGCCTTTACCACATTGGATGTGATGAAAGTGACCAAAGCATTGCTCTTCCACTGCAAACCAAAACAAACCAAAACAAGCTAAAATCCATCTCTCACCCCCAGGAAACTTCAGGTTTTTAATTTCTGCATTTTTCCTCAAGCTATCAGTCCCTCTTGGCCATCTGCCTTCCCAAGCTGGTCTGTAGATCACAGTTGACGAAAAACCATCTTTCGTCTACATCTTTATTTGGCTTTGCACATTTTTCTCCTGCTGTTCCCTCTCAACAAAACCCAACTGAGGAGAAGTTCAGCAATCCATTCTTTCTACTCCTGTGCTAGAATGGTTGACTACTGCTGCAGACAATCACATTATTTGTTTGACTAACACCACTAAAAGGTCGGGATTTCCATTCTAACTGGGCCTTTGGCATTGCCTGCAAGTTCTGGGTCAGAATCCTGTTACCTCAAAATCCTTTCCTCCATTCACCCCTTTCCATATGCTCTCTACTCAGTCCCTATCCCATTTAATCTTAGCAGAAACCTTACTTTCTTTTTCGAAAAAAAAAATTTAGAAGATTCTCTACAAAGAATCTCTAACTTCCTTTAAACTTTTGGACAGTACTCAAGACAGACATGGAGTAGAAGGTATGAATTTTTTTCCCTTTCACATTTTTCTCTGAATTTTCTAAATTACAAATTAAACTTGCCTTTGAGTCCCCATTCACCAGGGCTGTGAGAAATTGAATACATTTTTGTCCTTAAGTCGTACAAGGATCCAGAGAACTTATGTGGGACCTGGTTCATGAAGACTTGCATCACTTATAGTTGCTATCTCAGGATCCAACCCTGTGGGGAGACCTGAAGACTGGCAGTTCCATTATTTTGTGCCTGTCTTCTGCTTGTTCTCTGAGAGGTGTAGTACTTCTCTGCCTGATGTCCCGCATCCCTATATGGCCCGAATCGCATTCCCTTCTGAGTTTCAGCCATCTCCCAAGATGCTTTCAGAAACTGAAGAGGCCCTGATTTGGACTTCTCTTCAGACATGCCACACTTCCATGCCTTCCAAATTTAGAGAAAGTCCATCACCTTTCTTCTCTGACTATTTCAGCCTCTCCTTTTAAAGTTACTAGCTGTTTCCCCAATTCCCAGAGGAATGACCTAGTATAATCCCCTCAGTGGGTTTCAGCTTTCAAACACAAAAACCTGGGGCAGTCTGTCTTCAAGAAGCCTTTCCTTTGTGCTTCCACTATGCAGATGCCCTTGAGGAAGGGAACACAAATATTTGGCGATTTTATTGGAAAGGAGAGAAAAATATTATCAAATCAAATTCCATATTTATACATTTTTCACTTATTTTGCCACTCTTAATTGCATCTACCGCCTTCCTTTCTTTCTTTAGGCTTAACCTTAACCTTTACCTCTTTTCCTTTCTTCTCCTCTGAAACCTTGACAAAGAATGTCTTCTTTTTACAGCACCTTCAATGTTTCTCTCTGTTCTTCTCTCGTGCTGGAAGCATGCTCCAGTTTCTCCCTGTCTAAAAATTGTCCTTCAGTCCCATCACCCTCCTGAGCTTGTCCATTTCTCTTTTCTCTTTCCTATCCAAACATCCTTAAAAAGTCTCTCTTCCCTTCCTAATCTTGCATTCAGTTCTCAAGACCCTGTTATTTGTCTTCTAACCACAATTCATTGAAAGTGCATTTGCTAAAGTCACTTCTGACTTCCAGTTGCCAATGCCAGTGAAAATATTTTAATTCTGATTTGATCAGACCACCACAATGCATTTAAAATTGCAGACTAGTATTCTTTCTGGAAATTGTCTATACTGTTTCTACTTATCTTTCTCTGATTCCTGTGAGTGCTCCTCTTCTTTTGGGGGCCCCTTACATGTTGGTAATTCCAAGTGACTTGCTCAAGAGTCACTGCTTTTCTCATTGTGCTCATCTTTCCTGAGTTGTTTTATCCACTCTCATGTTTTCTTTTCTGAAATAGTAAAAAGTGATTTAAAATATATATCTAGATGTCTACTAAATCAAAAACTTCAATCCTTAGCTCTCTGCAAAGACTCAGACTTTCAGATCCAGTGCTCTGCTGGGCATTTATGCTGCGTGAGGAACAAATTTACTCTTAGAAACCCCTAAGCAGATATATATGGCAAATTCCTACCACCTTGTCATGGTATCTTCATGTTAGTTTAAAATACTATCTGATAGGGGAAAAAATGGCGGATTGGTGGCGACCTCCTGGCTCTCTGTCCCCAGAGTGGGAGGCGAAGAACGCGGACAGCTACACACGAGCGGATCGCTCTCCCACAGGGACAGCATCGGGAATCTGCAGAGAAGCAGCGCGGGACAAGCAGCGCTGGGGAAAACAAGGTGAACTGGAGAATCGAGGCTAAGTTCTGAGCGTGCGAGACACACAATAGGGAACAGGGCGGGGGACGGCCGTGCCCGCGGGCCGGCGGGGCAGTGCGGTCTGACCCGCAGGAGACTCTTCCTCCCCCGACCTCCACCCCCACTCAGACAGGGAAGTGTCCGAAGTCAGCGGGAAACTGAGGCACAGGCTGACGGGCCGTGTGGAGAAGAGACGGAGTCGGGGGACATTTCGGACTCTCCAGTGCGGGTGCTGGGTCCGCACTGGGCGGGGGAGGGGCGGGTCTGAGGCGACACTTCCCGGACCGCGGGAGGGAGTTTGGGGACAGGCTCCTC
>CAUYSK010033182.1:0-10528 GCA_963575035.1 Avahi laniger
GGAACAATTTTGAGGCAATGAAAACCTCTCCACGAAACTTACAGCAAAATTCACAGTAATTAGAAGTGTTTTTGGAGTTGGATGTGCTTTCTAAGAGCTGAGTCTCAAGGTGACTATGGGGCCAACACAAATGGTTTATAAGTATTTTTAAATAAGTTTATAAAAAGATCTCTAGTATTTTTGGTATATTTAGCCTGGGGATATTAATTTTCAAATAATAATATTTCTTCTTTCGGATACCATTATCAACACTTTACCATGTTAAAGCAAATAATGAGGTTGTCTCTGTAGCTGGAGCGCCTACCTCAGGAAACCAAAACTGAATTTAATGTAAACAGTAAAAGAAAACTTAAGCTTAACCAAGCAGAAACTGCCAACTAACCTCTAATCAGGAACTTTCCACCAGATCATACCCAAATAGGGCAAACACCTGGCTGTAATCAGTCAAGTAATCTCTCTACTTTACTTTTGTGTTCTCTTTATAAAAGCTCACTGCTGATGTAGCAGAGTGCAGCTCTCTGAACCTCTTCTGATTCTGAGTGTTGCCCAATTCATCAGTTGTTCTTTGCTCAAATAGTCATTTAATGTGTGTAAAGTTTTTCTTTTAACAACTAAGAATAAAACTTTGTTTATTTTATTTTATTTTTTTTTTTGAGACAGAGTCCTACTCTGTTGCCCGGGCTAGAGTGCTGTGATGTCAACCTAGCTCACAGCAACCTCAAACTCCTGGGCTCAAGCAATCCTCTGGCCTCAGCCTCCCAAGTAGCTGGGACTACAGTCATGCACCACCATGCCCGGCCAATTTTTTCTATATATATTTTAGTTGTCCAGATCATTTATTTCTATTTTTTAGTAGAGATGGGGTCTCGCTGTTGTTCAGGCTGGTCTCGAACGCCTGAGCTCAAACGATCCACCCATCTCGGCCTCCCAGAGTGCTAGGATTATAGGTGTGAGCCACCATGCCCAGCCAATTTTATAGATTCTTAATGTGAATTTTTAACACGTGAATATGGTGAAAGTTTCCATATTCTCTTCCTCCAGGAATAGTTACATGATCTGCAAGAAAAGGGACAGTATGTCAGTCTTACAGATGAATGTTTTAGGAGCATTATCCATATATGTCAGTGTTATAGATGAATGTTTTAGGAGCATTATCCATAATAGCCAAGAAGTAGAAATAATTTAAATGTATACCAATTTGTGATTGGATAAACAAAATGGGTATATCCATACAATGAAATACAATATCAATAAGAACTATTAATACATGCTATTTTAAATGGATACCTTAAAAAACTCTGCTAAGTGAAAGAAGTCAAACACTAAAGAATACATATTTTATGATCCTATTTACACAAAATTTTCCAAAAGGCAAATCTCTGAAGACATAAAGTAGATTAGACTGTGCCTAGGGGTGGGGGTTAGGATCAGGAGTGACCACCAACCAGCATAGGGAAACTTTGGAGTGAAGAAAATGTTCTAACCCCAGACTGCGGTGATGTCTGTACAGTGCTATAAATTTTCTCAAAATCATTCAACAGTAGTCTTACAGTGGGTGAGACTGTTTTGGTATAAATTACATCTCAGTGAAGATTTTTTAAAAGACAAGAAAAGTGGCTATTTGAACAGGAAATAATAACATGGGTTTGAGAAGAGGTATATATACACTTAAAAAGTGGTCAAATATAAGTTTTAAAAATAAAAGAAATCACAGTAATTATTCAGTTGATCAGAGGGTAATATGGCATTGAAGATCTCTAAGGCTTATGGTATTCAAGAGCAAGATATTAAGCATCCTTTCATTAGTTTTTGAATACATGATATGAATTCTTTTGATTATAGCAAGACTAAATCGTTCCTTATAATTTTCTCAAATAAGAAAAGTATGCAAAGGCATACTTTTATTCTCATAATATTATTAGGCTATAATGAAGCCTTTCTAAGGATTTTACTTCTTATAAGGATTTTCACTTTCACTCACAAGGGATGGAATTACTCCCATTCCTGTCAGAGAATCTCGAGTGAGGTGCAGTTAGTGGCTAGTGGAAGGGGGGCTGTCCTGGTGGTCTGCAGCAAGTGAGGGCTGCGTGCTAAGTGAAGGCTGTTACGACTCTTGCGGCTCCTATTAGCCCAGGGCTTTCCCAGTTCATACTTGAAGTCCTAAGGTTAAACTGTGGTGCTTCTCCGGAAGTGATCTGTGGCTTCATTGTGAAGCCACACTCAGATAATTGTAGAGGCCACAGGGTACCCAACTTTATCCTTTTAGACTAATATTGTCAGACCCAGTACCCCTCGGCCCCAGGAACAGAGAGGCAGAGTCACCAAGGATGCAAACGGCAAAGGAGTTTCTTTGCTAGCTCGAGCTAGGGTCCAAGTCCCAGAGCACCAACGCAGTGGCCTCCCTATGAACGAGGACCCTGTCCTGGAGCCAAAGTGAAGCTTTTCTATTTTTTTTTGCACACGACACACTGGTGGCGCACGACACACAAATTTCATAGGACACCCTGGGCACACCATCCCCCTCCCCTCTTAGCCCATTGGTTCCTTTGAAGGTGGAGGATTGTTTTGGCTCCTGATTGGGTAGCCCCAAGCCCCAGGATTTTCAATTTTCACACCAGCTCCGGCTTTGTTCTGCATTAGGGGGCGGGGGGAACCGAAACTTAGGCCTACTCTAGGAAGTTCAGCCTGTCATAGAGTTACTCATGCCCTGGTTTTTTGATTAACTATGTTTGACTAACAACTAAAGCAAACACGGTTACAGAAGCAAATGGCATTAGTTAGACTCAAAGAGAATATATTTTTTTAATCTTAAAACAGGTTTTGTTTCCTATAAAACAAAGTATATTCTCCTACTATCAATTCCTGTCTTACAAGATCACCATAGGGTTAAAATCCTAGGTGTTTTCTTCTCAGCTTTTACAACCTGAGTAACAAAGTTACCAAAAGCTCGGCCACTTGTCCCCGAGGTCAAAGAAGAAGGACAAGCAGTTTGAGGAGGAAGGAAAGACAGTTTACTCTGCCGGCAAAAGAGGAAAAACGGTAGACCTTGTCTTCTCAAAATCCAATTTTTTCCTGCACATTTGCAGAAATACAGAGCTTTTAAAGGATGGCTTCTCAGCTGCAGGCAGTTACTGTTCAACTGCAGTTGATAATTCTGATCATCCCATCTCCCCTGAAGACAACCTCAAGACCTCTGCCCAGGATCTCCCTTTACCAGGTTGGGCTGGGCCATATCCTGTTGCACACGTCAGCAAAAGGCTTACCCTGCCGCTCCCGACCACTGGCCTGAGGCAGGGATGCAGGCTTTAGTTCTCAAAAGGGAGTGGAGGACGTTTTACAGAGACAGAAAATACTTGTGCCGTTTTTTCCCCAGGCCATTCCCTCTGTACAATAACCCGGAGATTTTTCAAGCTCATCGTCTATGTTTATTGTTAACTATAAACATAATTCTTTCCAAACCTGTGTCTCATTTCGACATTTAAAGTACCTTTGGATCTGTTTCGGTTGTGTGTCGTCTCTCCGTTTCTCACTGCTGGTGCATCCTTTCCTTGTGTATTTGGTTAGCTTAGTCTGTGCTTACTGCCCTTGAAAATTATCTGTGGTGATGCCCAAGTCCTGGAGTTCAGGGGCCTTCCTTTAGAGGGGATTTGCATTGATTTCGGTCTGGTGCCTTAAGCCAAATCCAAAGCTTGATGTTCTCTGGAATCCCAACCCCTTCTTGTAAACCCCTCTCCTCCCCAGGCTGAAAATCAAAGTGAAGACTGATTTTTCCCTCTTTTTCTTCTATTCAACTCACTACCAAGGCAACCCTGTCTGTGATACCCTGAGGATGGGGGTGGGAAAGCGGTTTTGTTCAGGTTAACATCTGAGCATGCAGATCTTTTAGTTTAATGTGGGGGAAGTTTCCCATAAGGCTTTGCCCCTTGATTGAGTCCTGGGCCTTGACTTAGGTTCTCCTCATTCCACAAGACTATAATCCCAAAGCTCATGTTTGTCAGGTTCAGCAAATGCCTTCACAAACAAAGTGGTTTTGATGCGCTTGTGTTCCATTCATCTCTGTCAGTGATTGCTTTCCCCAAGGAATTTTGACTGGAAACTGACCAGTATCTTAACAGCTGTTGATACATCTATGGTATTAAAAAGTATCTTATCATTCAGTGTTTGAAACCATATTGAGGGAAGCACTGGTCCTAATACTATAGCTTATCATTTCCAAAAATAGATATCCTGGGTTTGTTTCATTCATTCATTCATTCATTCAAGCTTTTGTGTGAGAATTGATTTGCATTCTTATTGTCATCACAGCTATGATCTCTGACATTAGAATCATAACACTTTTGTTTCAGAATTGCTTATGATGTTTTCCACATCCTAAATTCCGGTGGCACGGTTTATGCCAACTGGTTTGAAGACCTCCGCAGAGGAACCGAATCAGCGTGAGAATGCAGTTTCTCCATCTCCTGATCCCAGGACTTCACCCTACACTCTTCAACCAATTAATGATGCCCTCACCTCAGCCCCGACTTGTTCAAACCCTTTAAAATTGCTAGTCCCAGCTCCGCAGTGAAGTGGGTTTGTGACTTCCTCCCGTCTCCTCATCTGTCTGTCTTACGATTAAACCTTTCCCTGCTGTAACCCTAAGTGTGTTGACTTGCCGTGCACCAGACAGTGAACACGATGTGGTTACAGATTGCGGTAAGCTAGACAAGAGGGCCCTCGTGGGCATTTGCACATAGCTCAGTGTTCCTTAACCATCTCTGCCAGCCGGGAGAGGAGCCTGGTTCTGTTGAATCTGGGGCCATCTTGGAGCTGTCCTTGCAGTGGAGTATTGTCGACCTTCAGCATATGAGCTTGCTTGCAGTGCAGAAAGTTTCTGGGTTTAGAATACGTCTTTGGTGAATTCTCTCTCAGTTGCAACTGGCACCCTCTTTCCCTTCTCCTGATGTGCTGGCCTCCTTGGAGGTCTTGTATCCTCTTGGGAGGTCTTGTCGATGCTCCCGACCCTTTAGGAAGGGCCTTGTTTGAGAGGACTTTCCCTAACTGGGAGGAGAAAATAAAGAGCACTGTCCAGGCAAAGTACTCTTGGGCCCTCTGGTCTCGGTTCTGGAATTTGGTTTTGAATTCTTATCGTGAGCTCTCGTGTTTTTCTTTGTCTTGTCTCATTTGCATGGGAACCCTGTTGAAGTTGCTAGTGGAAGCTCAGTGGGCCTTTCTGGGGGAACATGTTCTGTTTTGTGAGGTGCATTCAGTGAGCTCTCGAGCGGCAGCCAGCGGCAACTCAGCAGCCTAAATTAAAGTGATTTTCTGCTCTCCTTCCATCATACTGAGTGACCGTTCCCTAGATTACTGGCTGGAGGTCATCCCTCCCCACCTTGAGTGGATTGTGGACGTCACCTTGGATGTCTTTTATTTATTTGTCTGAATTGCTTTGGCTAGAATTCTAGTGCTGTGTGAATGGAGGTGACGAAGGTGGACATCCATGTCGCTGTCTGATCTTAGAGGAAAAGCTTTCAGTCTTTCACCGTTGAGTTTGATGTTTGCTTTGGTTTTTAAAACTATATGGTATTATGTTGAGGTGATTTCCTTCTGTTCCTAACGTTTTGCGTTTTTCCCATGAAAGGGTGTTGAATTTTGTCAAATACTTTTTTGCATTAATTGAAATGATCATACGGGGTTTTTCGTCTAATGTAGTATACTACATGGATTAATGTTTGTATGTTAAACCATCCTTGCTCTTCAGACCCCCTTAGCACTGCTTTTGTGCCATCTCGTAAGTTTTGGTGTGCTTTAATTTTTGTTTATCTCTAAGCATTTTCTAATTTTCCTTGTGAGTTCTTTCATCCTTTGGTGGTTTGAGTGTGTTTATAAAGTTTCACAAATCTGTGAATTTTCCAGTTCTCCTTCTGTTGTTGATTTCTAACTTCATTGTGGTGGAAGACACTTTGTATACCATCTATCTTTTAAAATCTATTGAGATTTAATTTGTGGCCTAAGATATAGTCTTTCCTGAAAGATGTCCCCTGTGCGCCTGGGAAGAGTGTATATGTTGTTCTTGTTGCTGGGTAGAGTGTTCTGCATCTGTCTGTTAGATCTTGTTGGTTTATTGTCATGTCCTCCATTTTCTTACCTATGTTCCGTCTGGTGGTTTTATCCACTACTGAAAATGGGGTGTTAAAATCTCTAAATATCATTAAGAAACTGTCTGTTTCTCCTCTCAATTCTGTCAGTTTTTGCTTTACGTTTAATATATTTTAATGGTGTGCTAGTAGGTGTGTAAATGTCTATAATTGTTATACTTATGTTACATTGAAACTTTTATTAATATACAATGTCTTTGTCTCCTGTAAATATTTTTTTATTTAAAGTCTATTTTTTCTGGTATTAATATAGCCACTCCTGCACTTTTGGTTGCCATTTGCATGCAATATCACTTTTCTTCTTCTTATTTTTAATCTATTTATGTCTTTGAAGTATCTTGTATAAAGCATGTGGCTGGATCATATTTTTTATCCATTCTACCAATCTCTGTCTTTTAATGGGAAAGTTTAATTCATTTCAATTTAAAGAAATTACTGATGAGGATTTACTTCTGTCATTTTTGTGGTTTGTTTTCTGTATACCTTATAGATTTTTTTGTCCCTTACTTCCTCATTATTGTCTTCTTTTGTGCTTTATTTTTCATAGTGAATTTTTAAAATTCCTTTCATATTTTCCCTCATACATATTCTGTAGCTATTTTCTTTGTGATTACCATGGAGATTACATTTAACATCCTAAAGTTATAATGCTCTAATTTGAATTTATAGTAGCTTAACTTCAATAACATACACAAAGACTTTGCTCCTTTACCTTTTTCTCTTTTTATTTAAGTTGGGTAATTTATATTGACCTATCTTCAAGTTGATTTATTCTTTCCTCAACTGTGTCAGGTCTACAGCTGAATTCATTAGGGGCATTCTTCATTTCTGTTAGTAGTTTTCCTTTCCTTTCTAACATTTCCAATGGCTTCCTTCTTATACTTGCTATCTCTCTGCTGAAATTCCCATCTATCCTTGCATATTTCCAATATAGTTATTTTAAATTCTCAGCCTGTTAGTTCTGACATCTAAGTTATCTCTGAATCTGGCTCTGTCAATTGCTTTGTCTCTTGTGAATGATTTTTTTCCTTACTTTTTTGTGTGTTTCCAACTTTAAATTCAACGCTTCACATCATGTGTGAGACACTACAAACTGAAGTAAATAGTACTTATGTCTGGAAATGACCACGCCTTAGCTACTGCAAGACTGATTGCACACATGAGCATGCACGTGTGTTGGGGTGTCAGTGAGTGTGTGTGGTTGTGTATGTTGGGGGAATTAAGTTTTTGTAGTAAGGAGATAAGCAGGGCTTGGGTTGTGTTGTTGCTATGGTTATTTTAAGTGCACCATTGTCTTCAAATTCTTTTAATGTTACCTTGTGTTTGTGCTTACTCTGGCCTGCTTGTGTTAGGGTGGGGTTTTCTGAAGGGTTTTGTTAACGCCTTGTTCCACTCCTCAGGTTTAGGCCTTCCCCATGCACCTGCTGGAACTTGCTAATTCTGGTGACAATTCCCTTGTGTTGGGTCTAGCCTCAATCTCAGGCAGGCCCTGTGGTCCTCCATTTTGGAGATAGGACTTTCTCAGTAATCTTTCTCCTCCCAGCAGTAAATACCAATGAACTGGACCCAGGATGGTTTGTTGGCCCTCGCCCAGGGGTTTTTCAATTTTTTCTTATCCTCAGTCTCAGTAGGTCTTCACCAGTGCCTTGAGGGAGAAAAGGTTTGCTGGCCTTTCCCAGTAGTTGAAGTATTTAGTTCTTTGGGGGTGTGTGGTCAGAGCAGGGCTCATGCCTGCACCCCTGGAGGCAGGCTTTCTCCAGTCTTTCTTGGAGCACCTGAGAGAGGTCCATGGAGAAGAGTCTCCATGGGTTTAAACTTCCAATTAGGTATATGGCTCCCAGGAATTTTATGCTCTCATATTAGGCTACACTTGGCCTTTCACACTTGATTATACTTTTGAAAGATTCTATTGATTTTAGTGACCTTTTCTTAAGCCTATAGGTGGAAGAGAAGCCAGTGTTCACAACCCACATTTCCTGTCTTTCTTTAAATTCTAGGGTAATCAGTTGCCTTTCAGTTTCAGCTCTTTTGTGCATGAAAAGTAATGATTTTTAAAATAATCCAGCTTCTTCTTATTGTCAGGGTAGGACTGACACTCTTTAGAACTTTCTACATCCCAGCAGAATCAAGAAATCAGTCCTGAGATTCTAAAAGAGACAGTTTTAGGATGACACTTCAGGGACTTATTCCAAGGTGGTCACTACCTGGACTTGAAGTGGTCGAGACTACAGAGGGGCTTCAGACCAGTTGTTGGAAGAGACAGCCTCATGGAAGGCTGCGAGGAAGCCTGGGAGGCTACTGTGTATATTGAGGAAGGTACTGCAGACCTGTGGAGGGGTCGGTGAAGACCATGCAACATGGCCACAGGTCACCATGGCACCTCTCCCTCTTCCCCTCATCCAGGTTCATTCTCATCCTGTGCCACTGCACCTCCACAAATACTCCAACTTTAGGGAGGAATGCTGCACTCCGGCCATCTGAAATCCTACTACTGGAAGTTGGTGGGGGCTCAGAGACATGGGCATGTCCAGAGTCCCCTTAGCACCTCCCAGGGCCCGGGCTGCTGGGTGCTGCTTGTCTAGGGGCCCAGCCATCCCCAGCAGAGCCAGCTTCCTAGTGTTGGTGCCTCACTCTTCATCCTTCTCTCTCTCTGAGGAGGAAGCGTTAATCTCCAGCCAGAGATATAAACACTGATTTGGCCTCAAAAAACATTTATTCCCACAATTGAGGTCACAAGTGCTAAAATTGCTCCTCCCTGGCCTGTGTCGAACCCCAGCAGAAATTCTCCAGCTTCCACAATGCGATGCTCTCTGACCCACGATCACCTTCTATAGAATAGCCCTATCTTGGCTCCTCCAGGCTCTGGAGGCTGGTGGGGAGCTCCCGTTCACAGCTCCATGTGCTCTGTCTGGGATGCATTCTCTGCTGCCTCCATGCCCAGTAGCTTGATCCAGAAATCCATTTGCTTGTCCTTCAGCTTCTGGGCTGTCTGGGTGGGGACATCAATCTGCAGGTATCCTTCCTTCTGGTCGTACGCTGGCCAATGGGGCAGTCCCTCACCATTGGGGTTCCTGGGAACGGAATCAAATAGAAACTCCTTAAAGTTGCCATGCGGTCCCAGCAGTCCTCTGAGATTTGCAGGGATCTCCTGGCTCATGTTTGCTAGAAGACTTGTACACCTCCAGACATAGGGAGCACACCATGTCTTGGGGCAGATTGTCCATTTTCAGAGAACTCTCATTTTCAAAGCACCGTGCTCACAGGGTGGGGAGTTTGATCACTCAAACTTTAGAAGCTGTCTCTCCCCATGGATACACCTGCCCCCACCGACCCTGCCCGATCTTTGCCGCCAGCCTCACCCGTTCCGAGCAAAGTTGGCCCAGAATTTCATCACCATCTTGCTAAGTTTGATCTCTTCTTCTGAAGCACCATCTGTGGAAACAAGAAAAAAACCTTGTCTATGCATAGTGTGGTTCATGGTTCAGTAAAGTTAGCACCACTTGGGAGCTTGTTACAAACACTGACTCTGTGCCCTTACTCCATAGACACTGGGCTGAAATCTGCATTTCAAGAAGATCCTGGTTAATTTGACTGCACTGTAAGTTTGGTGATGAATGATCTAGAACTCAGCAGTGGGCGTGCAGCCAATCCATGAGCTGGCCGACTTTCTTTTGTGACTCCCACCTGCCTCCTCCCCACTCAGGGTTTCAATGCCACACCCAAGGCTTTCCTCTACAGGAACCCCACCTCCCAGGGTTGTTCTTTCTTGGAACTTTTCTCAATCTCCTGCACACACCCAGAGTTTCACATCTGTAAAATAACAGAGCTGCAAAGGTCCTAAGGAATCACCATACTGGGAGACACCCAAGGCACTGATGGGTCATGAACAGCCAGGACGTGGGTCACAGTCATCTGTTACTGCTGAGAGTTAAGGTGTTGAAGGCACTTGTAGAAGGTATTCTTTAAAATATTATGTTATTAAATATTTTGAAGTTAAAGATACATGATTTGATGAATAGAGAGACAGACGGAAACACATTAGACCCAATTCAACATTAATGGCAATTCTAAACTGAACCTCCCTCACATTCTGATATGCTCTTTTGAGAGGGAAATGGAGTAGTGACATTCTGGTCCTAGAAATGGACCCTGCAGGTGACCCGCCACCTGCCCTATTGACGTCACAGGCCAGGATTCTGAGAGCAACCCTGGCTGAGGGCACATGAATGCACATCTTCCTTCATGTGTGTTAGAGCAGGAGGAAGGGTGGGGGCTGCCCGATGTCATTCAACCCTGTTAGAGTGAATCGGGAAACTAAGACCAGGAGAGGAGAGACTTGCTCAAGGCCTCAAAACCAAGACTGGAACCCACATCTCCTCACTCCAGGCTCA
>CAUYSK010033184.1:0-23652 GCA_963575035.1 Avahi laniger
TGAGTTGGAGAGATAAGACCCAGTCACTTGACGATTACGATTATAAAGCAGAATATATGTTCAGATGAGTAGAAGACACAATAAATGAATGCCAAAGGAACTCAGAGAAGCAGCAAAGCCCTCTTGGAGTGGGGTGATGAGGGAAGAACTCCTAGGTCAGAATGTTATTGTTTTTGGCCAAAGACCAAGACTTATAGTGCAAAGAATAAGTACACCAAGATCTTTTAAATAAAATATGAAGATAAAGCTACCCATGTGTAATAGAGAGAAACTGGACTTCTGAGCACAGACATCCATAAACATTTAGGCAGAGTTTCATAAAGAAGGCATCAGATCACACCGTCGCTGTGCCATTTTAACTTATGCACCCCTGAAAGTACACCCTCCCTGTGTGAGGCAGTGAAGGGCTTTGATTTTCTTGCGGAGGTAACATAGCAGACGGCTCTGAGCAAGACTCTGGTGATCGGGTGCCTGAGTTTAAATGCTGGCTCTGCTATTCCCTAGATGTGCAATCCTGGAAAAGAGTTACTTCACCTCTTTGTGCCTTGGTATCCTCATCTGTAGAAAGGAGATAAAAATAGTGGCTATCCAATAGTGCTGTTGCGAAGACCGAAAAAGCCCATGAAAGCTAAGAACTTACAATGTGTTGGCACATTCTAGGTATACATTATTGACTATTATTATTACTACTATTATTACTTGAATTGAGTAGTCACGTTCGTCTGAGCAAACTTCTGCCAGGGTTCCAAACACAGAGCTGCAGGTAAGGTCGTGTTGAGTGAGGAGGGCCACTGTTCTCTTTTCTCTTCCAGTATTAAGCGTGGCTGGGAAAGAGGCTATGTATAGGAAGGTCAAATTGTCTAGTTTCGTGATCAGATTGAATTAGCTTTTACTACCTGGAACTTTAAAAGAGCTAACTAAATTTGAAACTAGAGCCTATTTGGATGTGACCTGCAAGGTCTCAGCTGTGTTTCCCCAAGTCTGCTTTATAGAGCACATTCCACAGGAAGTTAATAAGTGTTATTGTTAAAAAGTTCTCTGCTGAAATAAGTGTGAATAACTCAGGTTTAAAACAAATTAAACAAATTCCTTTTAAGTAGATGTATGCTTAACATCCCCAAGAAGGGAATATGTGCTTCAGCATCTCCTGAATTTATTTGACTATTTAAACCTTCCTGTTGTCCAATGGCTAGAATCAGGGTTTTCAAACCTAGGGGATACCACCAGGAGGAAGAACAGGGGTGACAACTGGAAAGACTGGAAGAGACTTGGGGAGCAAGGTCCTGAAGGGTAGGTGAGAATGACAAAGATGGGGAGTAGACCCCACAAGAGAGCAGCATGCTGAAGGCAGAGGCGTCTGCGTGGAGGAGGCAGTGAGTTCAGATCTAGATCAGACGAGCCAGGGAAAGACAAAGCTGGGCAATGCTGGGGCAGGTCTTGATTGCCAGATCAAGACCTTAAAAACTCCAGTGGGTGGTGGGGAGCCACTGCTTGTGAGGCGTGCAGTAACACAACGCAGTGAAAATGCTGAATTGGGGAAAATTAGCCTGGCCACTGTCCATGATGTGGATGGGAGGAAGAGACCAGTGACAGGGGAGAAAATCAAGCAGCTATTTCTGTGTTCCAGATCAGAGCTTCCAACTGGGTGTCCTAGACTGGGTGGCAAGCAGTCAATTTATTGGCTCATGCACCTACCAGTGCAGCCTGGTAGGGGCTGGATAGCCAGAGCCATTTGTGTCCAGCCTGGATAAGCCCAGTGTACTGAATAACAAACGTCATTTTCTATGTGTGCCATGCCATGAACACGGTTGTGGAGAGCTAGTTTAATAACGAAGGTCCACATAGGCCAACAACAGTAGCAATGCAAAGAAGGAATGGCTGGCAGAGGCGCAGTAAGAAGAAATTGCTGGTACTTGACTCTCCCCACAGAAAGGGAAAGCAGGCATCCACATTGCTGTCCAATGGCTGGAATAACGGTTTTCAAAGCCAGGGATACCACCAGGAGGCAAAACAGCGATGACAGCTGGAAACCTGCAACATCTCATGAAAAGGAGACTCCAAAGAGAATGGATCGAGTCAACTTTCAAGGTTCAGGAAGAGCTTCTAACACCTACTGATGGCCTGGGACACTGAGGGCAGGTGGAGTGTGCCTGGATGACACTTCTTGACTGTGAACACTGACCTTTCTCACGTTGCAAAAGCCTTCACACAATAGCCAGCAGCTGCACCTTCCCGTGTGGGAGGAGATGTTACCTCCACCTCCCGTCCATCTTGCTCTTTGGTGCAAAGATTCTTTTCTGAGAAGAGACTCAGGAAGGTACCTCCCCGCTGCAGAGGGAAGCTCCGGCTGTGTCCGTTCAGCAAGACGCTTCTCTGCTCAGCTCTTCCCAGCTCTTCACAACCTTGGAGAAGCAAGGAAAGGAAATATGTAATTGTGATTTTCCAGTGTGGTGGGGCTGGCATCTGAAACTGTCCCGAAGCCATGCTCTTTCATTCATTCACTCCTCTCCACCCAAGTCCCTGACATCCCCTGGTCGTCTTGCCTTCTTGTCTCTTTCACTCTCTCTGACCTTACCTAATTGGTGTCCCCAGATGGTTCTCTTTCCTGAGATAGGCAGGAGGAAGGAGAAGCCAGCGCTAAGGAGAAGGTGACACTGTACTGAATTCCAGGGAAGCATAAGGTCACACACTGCTGGGCCTCCTCCATGCAGGGCTGTAGAACCTACTCCAGACAGAGCATGTCCAGATTATATTACCCTGGAGTCCGACAGGAATAATGAAGATTTAACGCTAGGTGCTCTGACTTTATTGGGACTCATCTGCATTTGAAGATGCTGGCCTTATGTTATTTAATTTTCCTTTAATAAATAAAGACCCATGTGTTCGCTGTTTCAGGCTTTGGTAGTAGAAAAGTTTGTCTCTGCTGACAGATGGCCGTGCTTCCTTTTATGAGCGAATGCAAACTGTGTAACTCACCATGTTTCTTTTTATACCTTAGAAGTCAAGATGCTCAGAATTAAGTTATGTGCTTATTTGCATCCAGTTTTACAATAATATACTCCCCTTTGCCGTGTGGCTTTTATTATTTTATCCTTATTTTTAAAAGTTTTATTTCTCTGTTTACCCTGAGTCTCCTCGGAATTTTTTTCTGAAGAAGGTTGGGGATGGATGGATGGACAGTTTGATAGGTGGTCAGGTGATGTACAGACAGGCAGATGGATAGACAGATAAACCAACCGGACTGGATTGTGAACAAGGGAAAGACAGACTCCAGCACGGTTTCTGTTTTTTTCTGAACTTCCTTTACGCCATGAAACCACGTTGTCTTTCAAGGATCCATCGCTTTCCATTTTCACCAAATCTTGAGAGGCTATGTAGCATAGCAACGAAGAGTATGGCTCTGAAATCACAGTTGGGTTCAAATTCCAACTACTGTATCTGAGTAAACATAGAAGCCTACCTTCAGCTTCCTCATCTGTAAAATGGGGATAACAGCATGTCCTACACCACACAGTTGTTCTGAGGTTTCAGTTAGATGATACACGTAAACAGCCGAATACGGTCTACCTAGCACATAGTAATGGTTCAGTGAATGTTGGCTGTTGTTATTGCTTAATTATGTTACTTTTCTTTTGTTTTCCTTAATCCTCCCTCTCTAGATACTCATCATCTCATGTCTGGAATATTGTAGTAGCCTTCTAATTTGTCTTACAGTTTTACTGCTGAGAGGGATTATCTAATTCAACACCCCCATTTTATGAATATAAACTGGAAATCCTTGACAAGAGACATGTCGTGCCTATGGTGACTGGTCAGATCATGTAGATTTCAGCATACCCGACACTTTGTCACGTCTAGGTGAACCACTGGACACCTTAAATCTTCAACGAACCACCTGGAAAAAGAAGTCAAGCTGTGCCCACTGCTAGGGTATTTCTGACGAAATGGATAGGGTGCCATGTTGGCAGAGCCTATCTGAGGAGCCTCTGGTACCAGAGCTTATCCACAGGGGAAAGAGATCCAGGTATGGTGAGGTTGGACCAGGGGTAGAACTGTAGGCAAAGAATAAAGATTTGAAGCAGAGAATGAGCTTCAGTCCAGCCTCCTGGATTTGAATCTGGATCCCGAGGAGAGGGACAGCCATGAGTGGAAACTGAAGAAGCTGGTCACTAAATCTGCTGCACATCTGGGTTCAAGTAATATGTGGGTCTGAGACCTCTTAATACAAAAGGAAGGTGGTCATCTGTCCTCATTCTTCTGCAGCCCACAGCCTGGCACTGGCCTCCCCAGGGCTTCGACCGGTTGCTTAAGGGGTGGGGCTTCAGGAGGGACCATGACAGCAGGTGGGGTGCACTGGACAGAGGCAGGGCCTGCTGAGCCTGGTGGGTGGGGACACACACCCATGAGATTCCCCGGAACTCCTCCAGGTACTTGGGGCTGAGGGCTGCTTTGCAAGAACTTGGGATGCCGTGTTAGAGTGGTGAGCTAGCCAGTGAAAGCTGATATTCATGATCATGGGATGTCATTTGTCTCCTCAGATGTCTGAGGCTAGGGAGATCTGGGGAGAATTGCATGGGGGTAGATGGGGGCCTGCCTGTCTCTCAGGGAAGGGCTTCTCCTCTGGACAGGTCCACCCTAACCATTCCTCCTTTGACTACAGCCAGGGAGCTTCCCAAAGGACAGGCTGGGTTGTGCCACTCCTTCTCAAAAGCTATTGATTTACTTTCTGCCCTTTATAATGATCTTCAGACTCTTTACCATGACATTAGCTATCAACCTTGTTAATGTCCCAAACCTCAGAATCTCCTGGGGGCCCTTATTTTAAATCCACGTTCTGGAGCCTGCTCTAAGCACAATGTCTAAGGATGTTCTGGGGACACCACAGTTCCAAGGATTTGATCCACACCTAGTGTAGGATCTGGACAGAAATGTCCCTGGAACACCCTGACCCAGACAAACCAAGACCTCAGCCACTTATACATATGGGGCCGGTGGAGGCAGCCAAAGAACACCCACTGTCCCATAGTCTTCCTCCAACCCTGTGCTCACCCCTGGGCCTTTGCTCTTCATGGTGTGAGGTGACCACCTGTCTCCCCCCACTCTATGTTGACTTTCTCGTCACTCTGCTCAGAATCATTTTCCTTTATAATCTAATGAGCTGTTTAAATGACTGTCTTTCCCACTGGCTCCTTGAGAGCTGGGACTGGCCTATTTATTTTGTATATCCTTCGCTCTGTCTGGTACAATGCTTTGCAAATTTAGTAAATGTTCAATAAATGTCTGCTGAAATTGCACAATCTGATTTTTGCCATTTATTTTTAAGCAGGGATGTTAATCAAGCGATTGCCTCCCTCAAGATGATTTAAACCTTTTCTTCAATTACTTCCTCTATGCCACAGTGTTACTAAGAGGTTTCCCACATTAGCAGGCATGGAAGAGGTTTTAGGGGGCTTAGAGGCCGTTTCCAGGGCCTTGGGGACTGCGCCAGTGTGGTTGCACATCCCTGCAAGACACATTCCTTCCCTACCATTCCCCGCCGAAAAGAAAGGAAAGGGCAAAGTCGAATGTACCAACCAAGACTTTTTAGTGGCAAGATCTCACCCAGCTGAGCTAGTCTGCTTGTCTAAGCATCTCTCTTTTCTTTGCCCTGATTATGGCCTCCAAACCAGAAGCCAAAAATATAGGATGTGGGAAAGCTTGAGCAAGAAGAGGGCAAAACCGGAACGCTTCAGCCTTGGGAGGGAAAAAGCCTTGTGGTGTTGTTGCTTCTGCTGGTTTCTCTCTGTTGCATGTCAAGACGTATCAGGCATCAGCTAAATTGGTCGATAGATACTTATGGACCCCTATGTGCTAGGGACTGTGCTGCTAATGATTTCATGCTGTGGGCCACAATCCCCACATCAGTGGTATTTACTCATTTAAATATTTATGCCTATCGAAAAAAACTTCTTCAAGGACAGTGACTAATCACCTTACTCACATGAGCTTTTTATTCTGTGAAGGATTCTGCTGGTGCTCACTGGTGTCCATTCTTCTCCCCTCCAAACGCCCACAGCTATAATCCCTAGATTTTTTTGCAGTGAGGTGAGGCTGTGTGACTATACTCTGTCTGCCGGGATAGACACACCCCTGTTAGAGAGCCTCTATTCTCTGTTCCCCATCACATCAGCCTTGGAGGCCGCATGTCCTGAGTGAAGCTACGAGATGGAGCAGAGCCACCCGACCTGCAACAGACTATGACCTGAGTACATCACACTGTTACTTTTGTTAAGCCACTGAAATTTGGGGGTCCATCTGTTAGCACAGCCTTTTGATCAATGCATATTCTTTCTTCAATTTAGTGGAATTTTTTGGTTTACTTATTTGGTGCATTGGTTGGTTTAAATTCTTCCCGAAGGCTCTGTGTCCTCTTTCTTCATTTCATGGCTCTGACACGATGAATAATCTTGATAAGAAACACACCTGCTGTAGGCACCGAAGCTCTTTCTCAATTCCTCATTGGCTTTCCATGATCTGACTCCAGGTAGTTTCCTTGTTAGTCCACCGGCCCAAGCCCCAGGAAGCACATTTTCATGGCTTTATTTCTTGTATCTTTCCCTAGAAAGTTCATCAGGACCTTATTTCAGCTTCTCAAGGCTGGATTATCCTAAAATGTGCTAATGAAATTAAATTAAACTCTGTAGACACTAGCTCTACCCTACTGGAGTAGTCATCACAACGAAACTCCTCGAAAGAGTTCTGCAGCCTGGTTGTCTCCATTCCTCACTTCCCTTTGCTCTCTCGCCGGCTGCAGTCTGGCCCTCCTCCCATCCCTCCATGGAGCTCACTGTCACCAGCATCACCCAACGGACACCTCCAGTCCTCGATTGTATGTGTGTGAAGGGGAGGGGTGGGGAATGCTTGTTCCCAACCCTGGTGTTTCCTTCCATGTGGGTTGACTTCCCGGACTGGTGACTCCGTGAGGAGCAGCTGGGCAGGCATGGTCTTGCCTCCCTCTTTTTCTCTTGGGAGCAGCTGCTGCAGGGAGCTGGCATTCTGCCCTGCTCTTCCTCCATGCCCCATGTCGGGGAGCCTGCGGTGGCCCAGGAAGGAGTCCAGGTTCCAGCACTGGGAAGTTCCTGCCACACACCTCAGCCACAGCCGCCATTATCAGCTTTATCAGTAATGAAGGTGGGTAGTCATTTCTCTAACTACCTGCTCCGTATTTCTCTCTCAATCAGGTCAGAGTGCAATTAGGGAAAACAGGAAAGATTTGTTGAGTCCCCACAAACCCCAGTTCGGTTTACCAACCTTCCTTAATTATTACTCTCTTCTCTGGTGTGTGTTGCCCTAAACCGTGCTCTCCTCTTAGCATCCCCCAGTCTTCACAGATCCTCCTCTCCCTGCAAGCGTTCCTTAAACATCGGTGCTCCTTGTAGTTCTAGAAATTCTAGACAGCTGTCTCCTCTCGCTGCTTACATAAACTTGTGGGAGACCCCATCCATGCCCAGGACTTCTTTTCCCAAGTAGATGCTTGTGACTTCTCAGCCAGCATCTGTGGGGCAGGAGTCAATCCTGAACTTCAGGCACACATGGCAGCTGCTTCGTGGACAGCTGAAAGGCATCTCCACTCAACGTACCCCAAACTGAAGTCGTCACCCTTCCCCCAAACCTCATTTCAGAGAATGCCGTGGTCACTCACCGAGACAGCTGTCCATCATCCCGCCCCTCCCTCATCTCTACCTCCTGGATCCCATCCTTCATCTGACGGTCTGGATTTTACCACCCGAATCTCTCTTTGATCTGCCCACATCTTTCCATCCCCACAGGTTGCCATTCTCTCTTACCTGGGTTACTACAACACTCAAACTTGATAGGCTTCCCCGAGAATTACCCCCCAATGTATTCCGCCTACCGTGACTATCACGACTTTGCAAAGTGCACCGCTGCTCATGCCACCGCCTTGCTCAGAGTCCCTCAGTGGCTCCCTACTGACCGCCTTAATCTTCAGTCTGCAGACCACGCTTCCCCTCGGCCTTGCCGTCCCCCCTCCCCGTCACACTGAGCTACTTGCGCTTCGGCCCTCTGCACGTGCATTTCCCTCTGCAGCCCGCTGCACCCTTTACAGCCCAGTTGCATGAGACTTTCTCCAGAACCTCCCTCACCCCCCAAACTGTGTACAACAAGTCTCTGAGATGTCCCCAGACAGCCCTGTATTTAATTCTGTCCTGTTCCCATCACAGTGTATTGTGACATCCTCTGTTCTGGTATGTGTCTCCCAGCTGGACTGTACAGTAGCGGTGGACTCTGCGTCGCACCCTTTCATTTCCCTCCAATGAAAGATTTGTTGCCCTGGCTGCCGGGAGCACCGTCAGCAGACAGCCTTCAGCGGTCACCTGCCCAAGGTCATGCCCCCTCCTGGGGGCACATACACATTGATTTGGGAGTGCAAAGGCCTGGCCACCTCAGCCAAACTCAAGACAACTCTGACAGTCTGATCCAACTCCCTGAGTTTGGCCAAGACTGCTGCTGAGCCTGTCTTGGAGCTGACAAACATCTGAAACTCTTTCATGTTACTAAAAGATGAACAGATAGACAAAACATTCACTCAGATGTAAAAGGTCATTCTCTCTGAAATAACACTGTATGAAGATGGAAATGAAGAAACTAGTTGTATTACAATAATCATAATTGGACACTTAAGTTAAATTAAACCTGCACTAAGCAATACCCTTGTGCGATAATAGAAACCTGTTCTCCCCTATTTCCACAGGCTAGTTTCAGAGCAAGAAGAGCATTCCTACTCCTGTGTCTGTGACTGGTCTCAGGCCAGCTAATATCTATTTTACTTAAACACTGCAACTGCCTTTGGCGAACTGACTTTTTTCCCAGAGATCCGTAGGTAACGATTATAGTCACAACACCATAATGAAATAACAGATGTTGGCATATTAAAAGTGATGATTTGATTTGAATTCAAGTCTTTTAAAAACTTCTTACTTTTTCAAAAGCAACAAATTTCTAACAAATGAAAGAAAAAGCAAATGAAAACAAGGAATGGCTACCCGGAAACCAGAAAACAAGGTAATGCTCACGACAGAGAGGGAAACTGCCTGTACCGGGGTTGGGTTCATTTTCCTTGGAGTTCTAGCATAACAGATACAGTCTGAGAATTTATTATCTGGAATAAATACTTTAGGTGCCAATATGATAATATTTCTGATAGTTATCAAAAGAATAAAATTGTAGAAATGCAAAACTTTCAGGAAAAATCATCACAATAGAGGGAGTGTGATCGTGGCCCATTTAGCGCTCACTGCTCACTCTTGCTTGGCAATCTTGCCATGGGAAAGCTTTTTGCTTCCACTGCAGAGCATAAAACATGTAGCATTGAGCTTGGCACACCTGTATGGAAGTATTGTTTTTCCCATACCTTCCTTGATCAAAGAATCTCAGCAGTTAAGAGATTTAATGCTGTTTGGAAACAACAGAGGAAGGGAAATTTTCCAACAAGCCCTTCATTGGAAGCTCTAGGTCTTCCTAATAGGTTTGAAGGATCTTGGGGTCTTAGCTCCACCCTGATATGCAATCATGACTAGAGGGTACGTACTGGGGCTGTGTTTCCCAGGAGTGACCTCCTGAGGATGCCTTGGGAGAATGCTGCCTCTGGCACCCTTGGCACTGGGCATGTCCCATGCTGTTGTCTGGGCCCTCCCTGGCTAGGGGGATATGAGGGGACAGAACTCAGGTGTGACAGTCACTGTGAACTGGCTGATGCCCCCGCAGGCTGGCAGGGGTCAGGTTGCCCCTGGAGATGCCCACCCTTGGCTTCCAGTGCCAGGAGGGTTGGGATGGTTGGAAAGAAGAGAAGCAACACCGGGAGAGTGTGGGGAGCAGCCCTTTGCTAAGAGCATCTTAACAACAGATGTACCTTCACCAGGGCACACTTTCTACATATCAGCTGCCTATCAAGGCATCTTCTGAGACTGTTCCATGCTAAATGTCCTTTATGTCTTTGCAAGTTGCTACATTCTGGATGCCCAGTGCTGACCCAAACCCTTCCCAGCACACACAGCCCCTGGCCATGGCTGCAGGACGCAAGCTCTAGTGTGCCTCCTTCCCTACAAGTTGGTCTTCAGCTTCCAACGGATCAGACTCTCTTATCACAAGGTCCTTTGGGTGTTTCTTTAGCCATATTTCCTTAAAGGAGGTATTAAGATATGTTAGCCCTAGAATTCTACACACGGTGGTGTAGAAAAGGTTTGTGTGTTAGTGTTTGCTTTAACCTGATTTACCTTGTCTCTTTTTAGGAGGTGCTTTTTAAGGAACTGCCCTCTATCTCAACCCAGAGTAAAGATAAAAAACATTAGGCTGAACACATCACGCGTGAGGTCATTTCCAGTTTTAATCCTGAACGACGCTAACTGGACCCTCCTTGATGCCAACACCCAGGCTGACCCTTTGCCCTGGTGGCCCACTCCAGGGACTGTGTCACTTGTCACGTGAAGGCTTTTGATGAGTTGCAGAAACTGTGAGAGGAGTGCTGTAGACAGCAGCTTGGAGATTATTTTCCTTTTTTAATACTCCTGTGATGCCCATTTCTCTCCACTAAACACTTGTTCTCTTCATCTACAGTGCTATGCGTGTCGGAGTCACATATCTGCCAAAGAAAATGATAAGGCGTCCAGCCATGAAAGTGTGTACCCAATTTTGAACAGTTCATATATTAAATATTTTTAAAACTTGTTCTCCTTGTTCCTAGGCCCTGTAAGAGGGAGGGTGGACATCAGACTCTTTGCTTATTCATCCAGTCTGAGAGTGCGTGCAGGTGGCTGTTGGAAAGTTTTCACTACAATTTACTAGGGTTTCCAGGGAGATCTAGACCCGTGAGTGTGGGACCTGCAGTAAATGCCAAGGCCAGGCAGGGGGAAGCCACAGAGAGCTAATGGCCATTGTCTGCGCCTTGGCGTGGTCTCCTGGGGGCCAGGCCCTCTCTGGAGGGGGGCCTGGCTCTTGGCAGCAGCCCCTCAGCTGCTCCGTCAGCCGCTGGCAGCCCTTCTTGGGGACACAGGCCCTTCTGTGTCCCTTCCCTCCCTCCAACTCTGCCACGGGCCAAGAGACTGACCCCGCAATCAGCAGCAGCTTTCAACTTGAGCCTTTTGTAACTGAACAATAGTTAACTGTGGCTTTCAAAGGAACTCGAGGCAGCTCCTTTCACAGTGGGATTTCCTTCCTTGTGGGTTCTCCCAGCTGTCTTTGTCTTCGGTCTTGTCTAACAGATGTCTGAGGCCTTAGAGAGTCTTCCGAAAAGCCAGCAACATCTAGACCTGGGGGTTAGGGCCCTTTGGGGGCCAGCTGAGGCCTTGGCAGGAGTAAAACTGCTAATCGCGGGAGGCCACTCGCCCCCTCTGCCTCCCGTGTCCTTTGCCTCTGAGGGCTGCAGAGGACTTGAAGGGAGATTTAGGAAGTCACCTCTGCGGTGCAGTGGGCTAGAGATAAAAATCAAATTCCGAGAATTCCTCTTTTGGAGGCTGCCCAGTGAACGTATAAAGAACGCCTCAAACATGTGAAACATGAAACTGCTGGGTGAGATGATTGGTTTTTTTGAACCAACATGACGAACCTGATATATCCAGATCAGAGTCATCCTTCCAGAGAGTTCTCTGGGAGTTGGTGAACTCATTTCAGTTACGGTTTCACTGCTTCACACATAATTGGAACTCCCCTTTTGGAATTGTTTTCCAAATTAGTCAATTCAATCCTTAATAGTGAAAAGACTGCGAACAACCCAAAGGGCTAGTAATAGGGAACGAGTACGTAAAGAATGGCATATTATCATATTATACGGTCATCAAAATATCATTTATAAAGACTGTGGCACTATGGTAAAATATGAAGTGAGAAAGGAAGACATGAATATATATAAATGATTTCAAATAAAAAAAAATAGACACAAAAAACAGACACGAAGAAAATACCCCCAAATGCTAATAGTAGTTGTGGAAAGCCAGTGGAAATTATAGGTGATTAATTTACTTTTTTCTGTTTTCCAAGTTTCTGGTAGTGTGATGATTATATACCTATGTAATTTTTAAAAATGTATAATTTTTAAGAAGTCCTTTGAAAATTATTGCCTGGGAAAGATTAGTTTAATAGGCTTAGGAGAAAGTCAGTCTTGTTAATTCATAATTACAACTTCCTTTGGGTGAAAATTGCTATTATAGAACTAATTGCATCTCCTCTGACTTTTGGCTACTTCTAAAAATCAGATCTTTTAAAAAGTGGTAAAATTTGCTACCACTGAATATTTCTGTGAGGGCAGGGATTTTTGCCTATTTTGTTCAGAGATACAGTCACAAATCCTACCACAGTGCCTTGCACATTAGCAGGACTTAGGAAATATTTGCTCAATGAATAAACAAGCTGTAGATGGTAAAAGCAGCAAGGACATCGAACAGAGAACGGAGGCTGTAGAGAGAAAAGGCCAGTCGAGAGGAGAATTCCCAGTACCATTTCTCAGGTGCCAACCGGGATACTCATCCCAGGGCTCATCAGATTTCCTGGGTCCTCGCTATACCTCTGCGTGTCCCTCCCCACACCACCGCTCTTCTTGGAGGACCGCCCTCGGGCTGCTGGAACTGACTTGCTGGCGAGGAAGAGAGCGGGCAATACCAGGCAGTTCTTTCTCCCAGGCTTCCCCTGCTCTCCTGAGTTCCCCCGTCAGATGAGGCTGAAGCTGCCCTTCCTGGAACTTTTTCTAAAATCACATCCTTCCTTGTCTCAGGGTTTGCTTCTGAGAAACAAGACCCAAGACAACAATAACTTAACAACAACAAGAAAATTTGGCATTTATGGGCTGCTTACTATGCACCCATGGTTGCAGTGCCCTAGTGCATTATCCCACTGAGCGCTCTCAACAACCAGACCAGTAAGAAGTAGAGGCTATTATTATCCTCGTTTTCACTTGAGGAATTGGAGGCCCAGAGCAGCTAAATAACTTGCCTTCATATATTTGAATACTTGGTCCCACCTTGAATTGGGCCTTTCTGACTGTCCTCCATTGTGACGGTCAATTTTATATATCAACTTGATTGGGTAACGGGGTACCCACACAGCTGATAGGACATTATTTCTGGGAATTTCTGGAAGAGATCGACATTTGAATCAGTAGATTGAGGGAAGAAGATTGCCCTCACCAATGTAGATGGCATTATCCAATCCGTTGAGGCCCCGGATAGAACAAAAAGACAGAGGAAGGGCAATGAATTTACTTTTTTCTAACTTACTCATCTACTTTTTTCCATTTTTCTATTTTTCTAGAGCTGGGACATCCATCTTCTCTTGTCCTTGGACTTGGAACTACTGGTTCTCAGGCCTTTGGGCTCAGACTGAATCACACCACCAGCTGTTCTGGACCTCCAGCTGGCAGATGGCAGGTAATAGGACTTCTTAGTCTCCATTATTGTATGAGCCAATTCCCCTAAAAAAAATCCCCTCCTAGGATGGGCATGGTGGCTCATGTCTGTAATCCCAGCATCTGTAATCCCAAGGTGGGAGGATGGCTTGAGCTCAGGAGCTCTAGACCAGCCTGAGCAACATATCAAGACCCTACCTCTGGGAAAAATAGAAAAATTAGTTGGGCATGGTGACACACACCAGTAGTTCCAGCTATTTGGGAGGCTGAGGTGGGAGGATCACTTGAGCCCAGGAGTTTGAGGTTACAGTGAGCTGTGATGATGCCACTGCACTCCAGCCTGGGCAACAAAGTGATACCCTCTCTCTTAAAACAAAACTCTCCTTGCAAATATCTATATTTATCCTCTTGATTCTGCTTCTCTGGAGAACCCTGACTGCTGTATCCATGAAGGAGCTGGAACTTTTCTTGCTGTCCTTTCCCCTGGAGTAAAAGACCAGCCTGCGAGAAAGTAGCAAAGACCAACCCAGGGAGGGGAGCCGGTTAGGAGCCCTGTGAGGATTACGGGGGGTCGCCAGCGTGGATGGAGCACGATCAGAATCAGGAGGGGTCAGCGAGCAAGTCCCCATGTTGTGGACGTGACTGGAGGAAGCAACACTGGAGGGCAGCCCACAGTCTGCCCCGCCCCGGGCCTGGTGGTGGAAGGTGGGAAATCTGGCTCCTCCCCTGGAAGCTGCGCTCAGGCCTTTGCGGACAGCCCTTGGTCCAGCTCCAAGGGACATCTCTTGTGGCCTTCAAGGAGCTGAAATTGGAGTAAACATATGACATAGGATGCCTTTGGTAAGAGAATTTTGCTTGTAGCAAAACGGATGATTTACAATAAATCCAGAGTTATGTTAAAACATTCTTTTGTCTTGGCACTCAGACTACGCCGCTCAGTATTGGTTGAATTAATGAGTGGATGAGTGTGAATAAAGAAAGTTCCTTGAGGGTGAGTGAGTTTTTTTCAGAGGCCTAGGCCATTAGAGAAATTGACAGCATGAGAGTGACATTCCTGGCGGTTCAGTCCAATTCGAGGCATATTCGGGGAACACCTGTCGTTGGGAGGTGCTGTCCTGAGTTGTGCAGGGAATGCGAGCAACCGTGCGGGGAGGGACCAGGCAAGCCCAGACGGGACTGTGACTCCGAGGAGACAAGGTGAGAGTCGTCAGAGGTGACAGGTAAGAGTTACAGAGGTTCAAAAAAAGCAAGGTCAGGCTCATTTGGCAGGGACGTTACAAAAGGCAATCCAGAGGAATTTGAATCTTCCACGAAAGAAGTAATATTTTAATATTTCAATAAATGAGGATGAAAGCGTAGAATCGGAGCTGGGATGGGGGAAGGCGGGGGTCGAGAAAGCAAAATCAACAAGGCCAGGATGTGTGGGGTGAGAAGTCCGATTTGATTGGAACATGGGTGCTGGGGAGAAATACTGTACCCTAAGGTAGAAAAGAGAGGTTGTTTTGAACTTAAAAAAAAACAACGGTGTTCATTATTATGATGAATGTGTACTGATCTGTTTATATATTTTTGCCTAGGCTTCTTTGAGAGGCTGGAAACTGGCCAGGGGTATAGCGACTGTCGTGAGTGTCAATCAAACGGTGGCAGCTTCACCCATGCCCTGGACCCCACAAGCTCTCTTATCGTTGGGCAAAAATACCTGTTTGAATTAGAAGAGCCTTGGAAGGCATAAAAGTATATGTGCTAATTACAGTTAAGGCCCAAAATGTAACCTTGGCAACAGTAGAAAAAATAAATTTAACATCGTTCCGTGCCCAATTACACACAGAACAACAGTGTGAAAATGGAAATTTATCTGCAACTGGGTGGCTTGGTTTCGGGTTAACGATGAAGGCGAACGTGGCGGATCATATTTTCCAAACGTGGCTGCAACCACACCTCCCATCCCACATGCTTTTTGGAAAAACGACCTTTCTACTCGCCCATCGGGAGGAGGGAATGTGTTTCCCCACACCCTGGAATCCGGGGGGCGCGGGGCTGCTCTGCCAGGTAGGGCGCGGTGGAGACAGCGCGGTGCCGGTTCTGAGCCAAGCCCTTGGCCGGCCTGGCGGCCGCGGCTTCCCGCCCTTGGAAACCCCCGCCCCGCGGCTGCTCCTCGGGACACCCGGACCGCGCGCGAGAAGTCCAAGCCACGCGGAGAGGCCCCCGCGGGTCCGCGGCCCTCGCCGAGCCGCCGTGCCCTGCGGGCCATGCAGGGAGCCTTTCAGGATGTCCAGCCCAGGAGAGCCTGGAGCCGACCGCGGCCCCGAGCTACCGGGCCGCAGCCGCACGGGGGGCTGCGGGCGAGAACCGCTCGGCGGACCCGTCGACCCGCGGAGCCGTGCGAGATCAAAATGAATCACTGCGTCAGCCGACTTTTTTGGTGGTTTGCTGCTCCACCATAGATACACCTGGAGCACTAAGGTTTGGAGTTAGATTGTGGGCCAAGAATAGCCGTAAATGCAGAACCATGGTTACGGAGCGGATGGGGCATCTGACCCCGCGACTGGCAAGACAGTCCAGGGAAAGTGCCCGTGGAGCAGGGGTGGGCGAGAGGACACGAGTGTGGATTCTGGCTGTCACTGGAGCCTCAGTTTCCTTGTTTCCTTCCTTCCTCCCTCTCTCCCTCCTTCCCTTCCTTCCTTCCTTCCTTCCTTCCTTCCTTCCTTCCTTCCTTCCTTCCTTCCTTCCTTCTTCCTTCCTTCCTTCCTTCCTCTCTCTCTCTCTTCCTTCCTTCCTTCCTTCCTCTCTCTCTCTCTCTCTCTCTCTCTCTCTCTCTCTTTCTTTCTTTCTTTTTCTTTCTTTGACAGAGTCTCACTGTGTTGCCTGGGCCAGAGTGCCATGGCGTCAGCCTAGCTCACAGCAACCCCAGACTCCGAGCCTCAGTTTTCTAACTCATAAAGTGGGAATAAATCCTCACAGGGTGGTTGTGAGGATTAAATGAGGTAGTGTAAAAAAAGCCCCTTATAAGCCTTCCCTGGAAGGTATCGTAATGATTTCCTGCAGATGGTTGGAAGTTAAGGATTTGTTAATACCCGAAGATCGTGTACCCCGCACAGTTTTATCATCAATGTGTCTCTCCTTGGGTGGGTCTGCTTATAGCAACTCCAGAAAGCAATTCTTCAGCCATAATCATACACTAGATCTCTCACCTGGGGGTACTGTCAACTTTCCACATTCATTCATGCATTTATTTCTTCATTTATTGAATAATTATTTGAGTGCCGACTATATGTCAAATAGTGTTCCAGGCCCTGGGCATAGAGCAGTGAACAAAACACAAATAGCCTTTTCCTGGTGGAGCGTGTGGTCTAGATCTTCCAGTCCTAGTGTTTGTGGCACGACGTTGCCTGTTTTAAACTACTGGGGGCAGTATGGTGTGGGAGTTACCGATAATTGTACGTGCTCAGAGGGCTGGAGGGGTGTCAGATAGACCTGATTTCACATCCTGACTCCACAAGCGACCAGCTGTGAGACTTTGGGCAAGTCACTTAAGCTCCCTGTTTCACCATGTCTTCATCTGCGCAGTAAGTATAATAACTGCAGTCATGATACCTACAGCAGAGGCTCGTTCTGAGGATCAAATGAGTTAATACACATAAAGGGGTTGGAACAATGACTACAAAGAGTAAGCTACGTGTCACAATAAATGTTGTTTATTATTATTGCCACCATTATTGTTTTGTTTCTGATGCAAAATAATTTCCTGTATCTCTTATTTTATGATCAGTAATATGTGCTCGATTCCATTCAATGTGGTAACTTTCTCCTTCCTTCCTTTTTTCCTTCTTTCTCCCTAATCCCCTTTTTTTGCACTGTGGAAAGAAGCATGATAAATATTAATAGTTCAAGGTATTCATTTGTGTGCTGAAATGGTCCATGGGTTGCACGCTTGAGAAATTTGGTTTAAATTAGCCCCTAATGAGATTATAAAACCACAGATTGCATTAAAGATTGTTTAACCAATACTTGAATCTAAAGTATTTTTACATTTTTACTTGTTTACCTGAGGATGTAACCCCAAGAAGATCAAAAGTAAGCAGAAATTTCATGAAAGTGGATGAGATAGGACCACAGGATCCCAGGCACCTATTCACACTGTCATCTAAGCAAGAGGCCTCTGAAGTTATCTAAAATGGAGGCCTTGGTGGACCTATCTTAGAAATTCAAGGAAAAGAGTACTGACTGTGCTTCCTCAAGACTCAAAGACAGTTTTAAAGAGAAAGTAAGGTCATATAAACTCTAAGGGCCATTGAATTGGCTGTATCAGTAAATAAATAATGAAAAACTCAAGTAAGAGGCTTTCTATAAAGAAAAGAAACCCCAAATTAGGCAGTTCGGGGTGACCATGACATCAACATGGTCATCAGGTGTGTAGGTTTTTTAAAATCTTTTTTCTACCACCCTCAGAGTGTGGCTTCCTTTCTCAAGGTGTACCTCAAGATACAAAGTGGCTGCTGGAACTCCAGCCATCATGTCCACATTCCAGGCAAGAAGAAGGAGACATGGATGGAATGACAAAAGCTCCTTTCATAGCCATGTCAGCCCTCTTTTAGAAACTTTTCCAGAGGCCCTATCCAACAAATTCCACTTACACCTCACTGACCACTTTAGAGATGAGAAATTGTTGCACTCCAAGGGTGTTGTACTCCTTTTGGAAGGACGAGGCTGAACACTCTGTGCTGAGGCTGAAACGCTTCCAGGGGGCTGCGGTGAAAGCTGTGTGTCATTAGACGCTTTGCCCTTTAAGCCTTTGAAGTCAAAACCCATCAGGTATAATGTAAAATATATGAAGTACTTAATTATCATGACACTTCAAGTCTTGAAAGTAGGGAATCTTTCTCTGATTTCAAATAAAAATCATAAATATTTAAACAGTCTTTGTCTGCTTCTCCTTCCTGTCTAATTCCCTCCCACCCATCCTCCTACCTCATCCCAAATCTGAATTCCTGGATTAATTTTTAAAAATGATACTTCAGGGAAGGGAATTTTAGCTTCTGCATTTTTTCTTTTTAAGTCACCATCTTTCTTGGTGGCTTCCTTCACGCATTCCACCCCTGGCACTTCAGATCATGCTTTATGGGGGTTCTTGGTGTGAATTCTACGACAGGAAGCCAGAAAAGATGGTGCTTCCTCGGAACGAGCACAGGACTTTTGAGTCTGGATCCTGTCAGTCACTTTATTTATTTAATTAGAATTTATATAAACTTATTCCCAAGACGTTTTTTAGCTAATTTGTAAGATTAGACCTAATTAAAAATAAAAATGTTAGGGCTAAAAACCAAACTTGCCAGATAGATTTTAACAGGCAATTATCTTTCTTTTCTCTGACTTACAAAAAGGAAATCAAGATACAATTGCTCCTTCAGAGCAATACTGTGTTGAAATGTCATGAACATTTGCCAAGGGCTTTGAGATCCACCATGAAAAGTGTTACAAGCTTCGAGTGTCATTGCTATTAAGCACTGTCATTTCAACACAGATTTTTAGCATTTATATCCTACCTCTGATGCAATGTGACCTGTAGGCATACTCTTTGGATTCCAGGGACGAATAACTGCCTAATATAATGACACGCTCCGGCTGCTTACTCCACCCATAAATAATTGTAGGAGCAATGAATGGGATGTGTGCTGACACGTGCAGTACTGTGGATGGATTTTGCTTTCTTCCTTGACGATTCTTCTCACAAGTACTTTTTTAAAAGGTGCCAATGTGGCGGCCATAGGAAGCTGGAAGTCTGGCTGGTTCCTTAGAGAGGCGTTATTCAAGCTGATCCGGTGTTTACATCACCTTCTTAGTATGTCTCTAAAGGACCTGGGCACAGAAATGATCCTTTTAAGATACTATCTCTTGCTGACACTGCAAGGAAGTGCAACGAATGATGTTTGTAGACGAAGAGCACCCTGGGCAAAACAGGTCTGAAGCATTGGATTCCAGTGTCTGTTTCAGCATTAACTGGCTACGGTCTCTTGAAAAAGTCACTTTGATCTCTCTGCATCTTAATTTTCTCGTCTATGAAATGGGACTATCTCTTCCAGTTTCATTAATTTATAAACTTATGAAACACTGAAATTTATTAATTCTCTGTGAAATCCATCTGCCCCTGTGTGAAAACAGGCTGGGCCACCATTCTGTTCCCTGGGGTGTGACAGTCTGTGTGTTTCACGATGACTGTTCACTTCTGGGTTGTGATCAGTGTGAATCAATGATTAACACCGATTCAATCCGAACCCCGTGGTATCTTAAACCTAGCACATAAAAAATAACTGCCGTTTGGTAAGCCATTATAAAACACATTTTTAAAACCTAAATGGAGGGGAGAAGTGGGCAGTAAACTGATCTCTGCTTAAGGGAGTGCCAAGTCCTAACCACTAGACCACCAGAGAAGGTTGAGCTCTGCTTAAGAAAGGCAAGACGTTCAACTTCCCGTTCCTGGTTCCTGACTCAACAACACAGATTTAACACTCCATCTGTGAATACATCTTATTGATTTAAAAAAAAAATGAGAATGCAAATGGACTGGGGTTCTTAGAAATTAAAAATGGTCACATGGTTTTGTTTTTGTTATCTGGGTTTAAATTACTGTGCTTTGGTTAGCAGAGATTATTCAATTTGTGATTAGAGGAAGGAGATAGCTGAACTTCTGTTATTTCTTTAATCTGTAAGAGGTTTTTGTAAACACGTGGCTTCTTTAAAATCCCCTAGGCTACAGAAAGGCCTTGGATTTAGTGAGAGATTATGGGCACGCCTCCCCCTCCTGGGCACAATCTGCAACTGCTTATGCCTGTGGTCCCTGCTGACCAAGACGACGGATGGTGGAGGGGTGTCCTGGAAACAGAAGCCTGCAGACTCTAACCTTGTTTGGGAGGTGGGGAGACTGAAGATAGGTGTGCGTGCGTGCGTGCGTGCGTGTGTGCGTGTGTTGGAACAACACCATAAGTAAAGGCATGGAAGCCAGTAAATAGATGGATTTAACTGGAAAAGAGGTATTATGCACAACAAATCATGGGAATGCAGCTGAAAAGCTAAGTTGGAGCTAGCTGGGGAAGATTTTGAACACAAACTAAAAATGGGGAGCCACTGAAGCTACTTTTGAATAGAGAAATTCACTCACTTATTTATCTACACAGCAGGTAAGTGCTGTGCATCAAAGGAATGTATCGCTTGGATCCTAGCTTCAGGCAGCTTAGAGTCTAGTAGTTGCTATTAGATGTGTACGTAAGTAACCACAACACAAAGTAGAAAGTGGTGTATCATATGAAGTAAAAGCTGAGAAGCAAGAGGGATTGCTGCCAGCAGGGGACAAGGGCAAAGTGTGACAGAAGATTGTCTGGGCAAAGGGAAGATTAATCTTTGCTGCAGGAGTGTACTGGAGACTGGAGCAAGAGAAGCCAGTTAGAAGCTATCAGAATTTTTTGAATATCATTCCTTATATTGAATATGTGCAATTTTACAATGTAACAATATAGATTACTTAGGTGTGTGGAATGATACATGGAATGTATGTGGATAAACAACTTGTGGTTATGTTCATACTGTGGAATACTAATTTATATAGAAAAAGGACAAACTACTGATTCATGCAACAATATGGGTGAATTTCCCACACATTACTCTGAAAAAGAGAAAACTGGAGACAAAAGAAGGAAGGCTGCGTGATTCTATTCACAGGATGAAATTCAAGAACAGACGAAACTATATTGATAGAAATCAGATCAGTGGTTGACTAGGGCATGGTGGTGGAGCGTTGATTGACTGCAAATGGACACAGGAAACTTTCTAAGGAAATGTTCTGTATCGTACTTGGGGCATTGGTTACATGGATGAATACGTTTATCAGAATTTACCTATTTCCACTTACAATTTGCAAATCTTATTCTGTATAAATGAAACCACAATAAAGTTTACCTAAAAATTGGGAAATGATAAAGCATAAGAAGTTAGTTTGGTCAGCAAGGAACTGAACTTGCCATTGGTCATTTCTAAATTGTATTAATTAATAATTGAACTATAGTTTAGTAAGGTAAAGGAAACCTACTCTAGTAGAGAATTGTGTTTTTTTTCAAAACAAAACAAAAAGAGATCTGATGGATAAATTGAGTCACTCTCCCATATTTACTGAAGGGGTGAATGGAGAGAATGAAGTAAAGGAAATATTCCAAAAAGAAATGATGGCTGGAGAATTTTCTAGAACTGGTGAAATATATGATTTTACAGATACAGAAAGCGCAGCATGCACCAACTAGATAAGTAAAAATGCTTATCTCCATTCATAGATTTAATCTACCACAGAAAAATGAGAAACACTAAGGATTTTACTGGAAGTGAGCAAGAAACTAACAAAACTAGAGGAACTGAGGTAACTGAGTGAAGCTTGGGGAAATAGTATGAAGATTATCAATAATTTCTCCAACTAAACCTTTCAAATGTTTCCTGAATATGCCCACATTTTCATTATTTCATTATTACTTTATTACGATTATTTCATTATTACTCATTATTCACGGTACTTTGATTTGAAAAGCAGAGTTAGGTTTTCTCTGGTCTCTGAAAAAAGTCACTTCTTAAATGAAGATCGAATGAGACTATCAAGTTGTAAAGGAAGTTACAGTAGGTCTGTAGAGCAGTTTGATTCTCTATTTGAGTGCAAATTGAAAGGATATTTCTTGATAGGAAAAATTTCCCACAAAATCTTGCTATAGAAATAGATGCAGTGGGAGATTTTTTCTTCTGTATAAGAAACGTACAGAAAGCAAGCTCTCTATAACTAGGAAAAATGTTATACAAATGAAATTGAAATAAAAGACCACAAGTAGATCTAAAAGTAGAATAGGGAACCTTGCCATGGGTCGGTGGTAATGAAAATAATTTGCCTCAGACATCTGATTTTATTATTCTGCAATCATTTGCATAACTATCTGCTTAAGCCATGCTTTCATACATGTTCCTCTCATGCATTCAGATTTAAGGGATAATTTTGTTTTCTATAAATAGATAAGAAGGACTAAGAGGAAGAGAAAAAAAAAAGAGACAGAACAATAAAGTCAGGGACAAAGTAGCCTCCCTTGTCCCTGCCTGTGTCCGCATCCTTGTCTTTATTTAGTCCTGCTATTGGCAGGGAACCCAGGGGCCACGGGTTCAGTTATTAAGCAAATTCCTTACTGATGACTCCAGGAAGGGATTTTGGTTATGTCTAATCTGGAAGAAATGTGGTAATTTCCATTCATCTGTTCAAAGCTCTGCTGAGGTTAGGGTGCCTATCAAGATCATTCAGCATTCGAAAACAGAATGCTTGCTCCTTTTCTCTAAAACAGAGCTTTGGGGCACCGCCTGCCTTTGAACTGGCCAAAAGTTCCATAAAAGTGTATGGGATTAATTTCTCTTCCCTGAATAGTGCAGCTTGTTTACAGACACACTGTGTGTATCAAACTAGAGAAGTCCTAATCCTGTGTGAACAAGCTCACGTAGGCTCCATACCATCGCAGGTTTTGAGTCACTTTACTTACTTCCTATTCAAGAATTCCATTTCCATTGCTCATCAGTGAGTGGTGTTATTGTGAGAAATTTATGTTATTATAGCATTCCCTTGGTGACAGGTAAGACGTGAATAAACAGTAGATTCTCCTCCTAAGTATAAACCCGTAAAGAAATGTACCTTCCTTAGTACTGTAAAAAATACTCATGAATTTATCAGGATCTTGGACCAAAATTTTGGGAAGCGTCTTCTCATTAATTACTTTTCAATTTTTTGGTAGCTGGGTTGTCCAGTGTCTACTTGCATTACTAAATGTGACCAACTCTCTTTTTCTTTTTTTGTATTAAGTATTTTTCTGGTGCAATATTTTAATGCCTTTAATAATTTTTTTCTAATTTTTTGAGTTTTGAAAATTGGTTTCTTTAGAGATCACCTTATATATTATCAGAATCTACTGCAGATTTATACTAGCTTAATTCTAGTTATGTATAAAAATGTTATACCTATATAGCTCTGCTCCCTCTTGCTTGTTTTTATAAAATAATGTATAACAATTCAACAATGTAAAAACCCAAAAGTACAGTGCTATAATTATTACTTTATATAATTATATGTCTTTAAAAGAAACTGAGAGAAGAAAGGAGAACACGCATATATAATATTTATAGTTTGTTTTATTTACCTTCTTGTTTACCAGTTCTGGTTCTTTTCATTTGTTTCTGTGAGTTCAAGATATTATCTG